>JAHWFP010149527.1:0-14380 GCA_023313725.1 Lithobius niger
GTTTTCATGAGGCCGCCGTCTTGGAAAATGACTCGCTTCCGTTTTTCATGCGTGTATGATGTCATGGGGAGCGGTCTTTTGGGGGGAAGACATTGTATGACATCACAGGGGATTACCTTTTTTCGGGGGCAACATTGTATGATGTCACATGGGGGTAACCTTTTGGGGGGGGGGGGGTGGCATTGTATGCCGTCACAGGGGACAACCTTTTAGGGCGACATTGTATGATGACACAGGGGCAACCTTTTGGTGGTGACATTGCATGACGTCATAGGGGCGACCTTTTCAGGTGACAATGTATGACGTCACTCAGGCGACCCTTTGGGGGTGACACTGCATGACGTCACAGGGCTGCGACCTTTTGGGGTGATATGGTATGACGTTATGGGGGCGACCTTTTGGAAGCGACATTGTATGATGTCACAGGGGGGGGCGACCTTTTGGGATGACCTTGTGTGATGTCACGGGGCGATATTGTACGACATCACAAGTAGGCGACCTTTTGGGGGCAACATTGTATGATGTCACGGGGAGACTCTTTGGGGGTGACACTGCATGACGTCACGTGGTGGGGGGTGACCTTTTGGGGACGACATTATATGATGTCACTTAGGGCAACCTTTTGGGAGTGACATTGCATGACGTCACAGGGGCAACCTTTTGGGGCGACATTACATGACGTCACAGTGGTGACTTTTTGGGGCAACATTGTATGATGTCACAGGAGCAACCGTTTGGGATGGTGGTATGACATCACTTCCCGTGTGTCCTAGTGTGTACGTCCCTGTGTGTATGTCGCCGTGTATATGTCCCCGATTGTGTCCCCATGTGTAGGATTAAGGAAAATTGGAAATAAGCCAACAGCGAAAATTATACACCTGTTGGCTTATTTCCAATTTTCCTTAATATTATTTCCAGCGATTTATGTCTATTTATTTCCCATGTGTATGATGTCACAGGGGGTGATTTTTTGGGGGGAACTTTTAGGGTGGGCTGCATTGTATGATGAGTAGTAGTGGACGACCTTTTGGGGCTGTGGTATGGTGTCACTTCCTGTGAGTGTCCCCTGAGTGTATGACATCACTTGGGGGTGGGGCGACCTTTGGTGGGGGATGACCTTTTGGTTGCGGCCTTTTGTAGGCGACCTTTTTGGGCGACCTTTTAGGGCCACCTTTACAGGGTGATCTTTTGCCGGGGGAGGGGCAACATTGTATGACGTCATAGTGGACGACCTTTTGGGTTTGTGGTACGATGTCACTTACTGTGTGCATCACTGTGTGTGTCCCCTGTGTGTATGATGTCAATGGGGGGGGGGGGCGACCTTTGGTGAGGGATGACACTTTGGGGGAGACTTTTGGGGGCAATGTTTTGGGGGTGGCAACCATATTTTGGGGAGACCTTTTGGGGGTGACGTTTTGGGGGTTACTTTGGGGGGGGGGGGGGGCAACCTTTGTGTTTGTGTCCGTCTGTTCGTCCGATGCTTAATATAGCTTTCCTCTCTACTACGCTAGGATGTGCTTCTCCAGGAATTTTTTATCGAATAATGGAACTAATCGTACAGGGAGCACTAGGTACCAAAGTATTTTATAATGACGTCATTGCAGCAGGAATATTAGCTCCAGGTGCATTTAATCATGGTGATAACCTTAAAATTGTACTAACAAAACTGCAAGATAAGGGTTTACATGTCAAAAAGTAAAAATGCTCATTTAATAAGTGTGAGGTGAATTATTTTGGTTTTAGATGTGACAAGGAAGGTTTGCACTTTATGCCCGATACGATACAAGCCATCAGTGATGCTCCTGAGCGACAGGATGAAGCCATGTTGCGTTCCTTCCTTGATTTCATCAACCAATATTCCAAATCCATTAGTCATTCAGCAGTATCCTAGCATCCCTGTCAGCACTGTTGTAAACAGATGTGAAATGGCTGTGGGACGCGGGCTAAGTGTGCTTTTGCACAAATTAAGAAAGGATTTTTGAGAGCTGGATTGTTCGGCCACTATTCTCTGAAATTAGTCTGTGATGTGAGTATGTACGGGGTAGGTTGTGCATTATGACATGTTTTCTCCCAGTGGGAAAGAGCTCCCTCTGGCGTTTGCATTAAATCATGTTCTCTGAGTAAGTCGGAGAACTACTACTCTCAATTCTATTATTAAGAGGGATTATCCACAATTTTAGGAGTGAAATGCTTTCATCATTACCTTTATGGGCAAAAGTTCACATTAGCTAGTGACAATAAAGCACTTTTATGGATATTTGGTCCCATAAAATGGTATGCCAAAATGGGTGTGTTTCGAATTCCGCGTTTGCTTTGTTCCTTCACCTAACACACTCAACATTGTCCAATGTCCATATTAAAGGCGAACAATATGTCATAGCTCATAGCTTGTCACACCTTCACCTTAGTGTTAACAATGCAGGTGACTAGAGTATTGAAGATGTGAAGATTTCATTGTTTAGCTTGCGATAAGTTGAATTGCTACTTGTTTTGCCCAATCAGCTAGTACATGTTTAAGTCATGATTTGTATTTGGTAACTGTGAGTGACTACGTTCGTCGTGATTGACCGGAAAAGTTAATGAAAATCTACTTTCTTATTTTCACCTTAAACTTGAAATTACTAGTGAAAACAAGTGTTTGATTTGGAGGGGTAGAGTAATTATACCGCAAGGATACGAAACGAAATGCTTACAGAATTACATCTAGGACCCTTTTCGGTGCTGTGAAAATGATAGCTATAGAATGATTTCATGTATGATGGCCTAAAATAGACAAAGATATCAACTTGCTTGTTAAAAGGTGTACTAGCTGTCAAAGCAATCATGAAGAAACAGCATGTGGTCCATGGGAATGCCTGCATTTGGATTTTGCTGGACCTTTCTCAGGTGCAATGTATGTGATAATAGTTGATAATTATTTTAAATGGCCCGCTATTAAAAGCCATGCCTTCAACAACTGTTCCACGAGGTTTTTGCCGACAAAGGCTTACCGACTGATTTTCGAGTGAATTTAATGTGTTTCTACAAAGTAATAGCGTTACCAGAAAATCACGCACACTGTATCATTCGGAGACGAATGGTGCTACCGAAAATATGATGCGAACTTTTAAGCATTCTTTGGAAGCAGCATTTTCGTCAGGGGACAGACCTAATGATTTGCTACAAAACTTTATTTTAGTCTACCACACAAAACCACAGGCTACAAAGCACGTGGGGGCAACCTTTTGGGGGTGGGGTGGGGGGTGACATTGTATGACGTCACAGGGGGCGACCTTTAAACTACCCATTAAACTACTAAACAAGCTAAAATGGACCTACTTCGACTAGACTTGAGGCATACTGTATCAGAAACACAGAGAAAACAACTTCAGGGTAGTAGTTTCTGGAAGGACACAATTAACTTTATACCAGGCGATTTTTGTCTGGGCACGAACTTCTGCTTGCATCAACCAAAATGGCGGTAAAAGTCGATTACTATCGCACGTGACAACCTTTACGAACAGTGATGGCATCTTTCAGTGGCGTAGTCACTGAGGCCAAATTCGTTCCGGGGTGACTTTCGATACCTCTGCTGATGAGGACTCTGCAACCGCAGTGCCATCTGTTTCTGGGTTTTGTGCAACACCTCCAAGACCAACTGAGCAACCCCTGTTGCCTCCTGTGATGGTAGAAAGAGCAGTAATCTGTCCTTATAAGTCCGGAGTTTGCATTAGTTCCGAGCCTGAGGTCTCTGCTTCAGGTTCATTGTGAAATCTTCCCGAGCCTGAGGTCTCTGCTTCAGGTTCATTGCAGATCGTCCCGTGCCTGAGGTAGCCGCCCCGGGTTTGTCGAGGATTTTTTCACCTGCTTCCGTTCATTGCCGGGAGATTTGCCTGGTACAACTTGGCCATCTTTTTTTCATGCCTCCACTGAGTGGTCCCCAATATGAGGCGCCAATAAGGCTAGACCTAGACTTATGATTTAAATGTTGCCAATTATTATATCAATTTCCATTATTGGTTTATGTTTCAACGATTTTCTTCAGTTTTTCGTTCGTTTTCGAATTTCTGATTGTTTGTGTTTAGCATGAATTGTTTGATTTTGATATTCTTTTTAATGTTTACTACTTTGTACATAAAAACAAATGTTTCTACAATTTGTTTTTTTTTATGTGTGGGGGAATGGAATGTCTAGTGCTTAAATTTATATAACTGTAAATAGATTACCTTTATCAATTGGACGCTCTCTATGCCATTTATGTTTATATAATAAACAGACGTACAGGAAATGACGCGTGTATGCCTCAGCCGATCATTCAATTCATGGCTTAGTCTGAGCTCTCTAGCCGCATATGTGGCTTAATTAACACATAAAAATAATTAAACATAAATAATTCTACGATGTAGTCTACGAATTAACTCTATAAGATTTCGTCGCTCCATATAGTACACTGTCTGAAAATATTTAGGCACTGGAAATAACAAATTAAATTATTTTTTTTGTCCGTATTGTTGTCTTGATTTGAGGGGGGGGGGGGAAACAATCAAGACTGACGTGTAATGCTAGCTTGGTGTGTTTTTTGTGTATTGGAAATAATATTTCATGAAAATTTCCCACGTGGTAATTGCCTTTTCTTAAGTAACTCATTCTCTTTCTTAATTAGAAAAGATTTCCCGCAAACGTATGAACAAACGAACGCTATTTCTTGTTAGGAACAGCCATCCATCCACAAGGCATTTTTAAACAAAACTAAATCAAAATAGTGTGACTTTTGGTCCATTCTGTGACATTTCATACATATCCAAGCTTTTCGAAATGTAATTTAGATGCTTAAACGTTGTATTTCTAGCAGCAACTTGAGCAGCAACTTGGTGAAACATTACTAGTTGATCTATTTTACTTGATCACTATACAACCCTAATATTAGATAGCCATAAGTAGAGCCTACATCTTTAAAATTGTTTTTGCTTTCACCTTTACTTGGAATCAAATGGTGATTTTTACTACTTTAATGTTCAGGCAAATATTCGTCATCTAACACTCCTCGCATCAAACCACAAAGTACCTTTAGTGCCATTTGATTCATTATTACTTCATGCCATCTCCGAAAATGCTCTTCCTCCAGGACCTTGTCTTTTTTTTGCTCGGAAGTGTTTACTGTTGCAACATTCAACAAATCTTTATATGATAAGGTTAGTAAAATGTACTAATTCTTTGTTTTTTTATTCGGGGAGGAAAGGACAAAAAAGAAGATCCTGACACATTCTGCTTCTGTTAAAGCCTGGGTTAAAGCATCAAGCAGTATTGACTTTTAAAAATCATGATTGTGTTGAGCGAAAAGGTGTCAAGCACCATTGAAAATAAGTAAAAGGATTTTCAAAGGATTGAAGTATTCTCTCCTCCAGTCAAAGCTGGATGACAATCCTTTTAATAATTTTTACCGTGAATTTACCCTAGATAGAAGCATGTATTTTTAGAGTGGATCGAGCGAGGCCAGCGTTTCTTCTTATGCATAACTCAAGAAGACGCTTCAAGAATTTAAACAGCTCCTCAGAATCTACCATTCAGCGAAATGCGTGAACTGATCTTGCATTAAGTCTCAACCCTAAGGGCATCCGATATTTCAACCTCTCCGAGAAAAAGTTTCGACGCCACCGAGAACCCTGTACGATAAATCGAAAAAAAGGAAGGTCCACGTCAAGTAAATGGTTCAGAATCTTGAAAGTGAGAATCAAGTAAAATTTAATTCTGAGCAATTCCAGTGACTTGAGGCTCAAACGTTCCAGGGGCTCCCAATACGCAACCTCCTTGAGTCCTGGGTGACCCTTGGTGAAATGCCCTAGTGTTTTAAAAGCCCTGGTGTGCTAAATACCTACATTTTAAGCTACAAAAATTGGTAATTGGTTCAATCTGTAGATGAGAGCCAAATTTCCCCAACAAGATTAATATTGTAGGTTTAATATAACTTAAACAAAATCCTGGGCCTTGTTCATACCTACGTCTAAAGCTATAAAAATTGGAAATCGGTTCATTGGTTCAGTCTCCAAGTGAGGATAAAGCATATAGTTGTTACAACAACAACAATAAACAACTACTGCTACTGGCCATTCTGTGGAGGGCAAAAAGTTCGATTGTTGTTATTCAAATGTTTAGTGCAGCGAAATAGTTATGACACGACCTCAAACACCTTATTACGTTACGTTGGTCTATAACAATTCTGGAGAAAACTACAGGGTTCCAACCTTTCCTATCACGGTTCTTGATTATTGTGAGTTAGCATTGACAAAAATTCTTCAAATTATAATTTGGAGGACGAAACTATTAAAGCGTAGTATACCAGTATGTCAAACTGACGCCATAAAAACACCCAATGTCAGTGTTGCCAAGTGAGTATCACATCCATATTTTAGGAAAGGTTTACAAATATGTGGAAAGCCATGAATTAATCATAAACTTGAATTTTAATTTATATTAACCTCCAGCTGACGTTCGTTTTTTTGTTTTTTTTTGGTTCTTGTTAGTATGTGGTTTATTTTATTGCTGGATTGGGCTTTCAAGCCTAAACCTCGCCCTTTGTAAACTTTGGTGATACCGTATTCTTATTCAATTTATATTGTATTGTGTTTGCTATAAAGTTTATTATTGTTATTATTAAATGGTTGGTGACAGTGACAGTAATAATTAAAGGGTCTTATATTGTCTACTTTTTCCCCCCTTTTGTAGCCTTATTGGTGGTCAGACATTAGAAACCTTGATTTTGAAATTTTTACTATTGAGGGTGCAAACCCACGCCTTATACGTTATGGTTTATGGACTTGTATTGCTGTACATCACGTATTGGTGAGCCAGGGTCAAGCCATACATCTTGTTGTCATTCATGAACGTGAAAATGGGGCATTATGGCACGCAGCTTTAAGCCTAAATGTGTCAGTTATCTCCCGCCTGAATGAGCATAACATCCACCAGAAGTACTTTAATACAACTCAATACGATCGTATATTTGACAGGTTAGTGAAGGACTCTTCTTCTGATGTAAAAACTAAAAAATTAAAACACTGTACAAAAAAACGTAAAGTTATATCCCAAAGGAACCAGATATTCTCCCAATGAACTTGAGTGTCTAGTTGAATTTTTAGTGTGATATATTGTTAATAGTTGTGGAGTTTGAAAATGTCCCTTGTCTGCGTCTCTGTTCTCCGGTCACGTTGAATTTTTAGCAATTCTGAGCGGAAGGCAACATGACCCCCCCCCCCCCACTACCAAAAAAACGTGGTTGGGTCACGTTTGATAATGGGAGTTAGTATCTCTCGTTCTATTTCATTGCTGGTTAGATAGGCTGCATTCTTCTTCCAGAATAAAGTCACGGTTTCGTACAATTGCATTTTGAGCAACCACATGAAAACTTGTTGTATGCAAATATACTTACAATATAGCTGATGCTCGTGCTTTTTTTATTAAGTTGTTAAAAACAAATAAATACTTTGTAAAATCATTAAATGCTTTACAAAAAATCGAAATTGTACTTACATAAATGAAGGTGAATGCACCTCTAAAATTTTACGCTCTAATGCAACTAGTAGATTTGGAAGTATCCAAAGAATTCATCTCCAACAATTCATCTTACGGACAATTCCTGCTGACAGTTCATTACAGACAATTCATCACTTGTATAAACCATTGCACGGCCAATTTGGATGGGGTTGTGGCTT
This sequence comes from Lithobius niger, assembly GCA_023313725.1. Classification (NCBI taxonomy): domain Eukaryota; kingdom Metazoa; phylum Arthropoda; class Chilopoda; order Lithobiomorpha; family Lithobiidae; genus Lithobius; species Lithobius niger. The sequence continues at coordinate 7,689 of JAHWFP010149527.1, forward strand.
CAGAGGCAGCCGTAGTTACTGAACATTTAAACTAAGATGGTAGTATTTTTCTTTCAGATGCACAGTTCTTGAAACTGCTCTTTGATAGTAGACTTATCAGGGTACGCCCTCTACAACAAATGCCCATTAATACAACCACATGCTTAACCTTACTTCTTGAATGAGCACAGATTGAGCTGTAGATAGAGTGCAGCTCTTGCGTTTAACGTTGTGTTGTGGTATTCTCAAAACAAGATTATGACTTGACATTTTGTGGACTGTCATGTGACATATCCCTCAAAATACTAGACCTAGACCGTCATTTTGGTATTCAGATTTAATAATAATAATACAATTCACCACAAGAGTGGTAGGAGATCAGAATAGTGGTGAGCCACTTACACGGGTCATTAAAAATGTTGGTAAAAAGGTACGACTAGTTGGTCGCAATCGGACACTTAAGAAATCTAGCAAGGTCTGGGTATTTTAAGGTGTCGCTTAAAAGAATTTAAATTCGGGGCATCTACTAATTTCTCTGGGAGAACATGCCAGATGGGGAAGGTCCCAACTGAGAAAAAAATCTGCCAGCAGTCAAGTCGGGAACCCGGCCATGGCCACGGGTGTTGATGTTTAGTTAAGCTAAATCGAAAAAAGGAAGATCGATACCAACTAAACCGTGAATGATCTTGTATACCATTATGAGGTCAAATTTCATTCTGCTAAATTCGAGTGAATCGAGGCCAGTCTTATGAACTTTCCTCATAGCTAATTTCTCTGAATCCTAGGAGAGCCTTTGTGAATCGCCTCTGCACAAGTTCAAACAAGTTATTGTCACTTACTAAAATTGGGACCAGACAGGCGTGGCAACATCCAGCTGGGGTCTAACAAATACCTTATATGCACACATATTCGTAGGACTGTTTCCCGATTTAAAGCATCTGTTAACGATTGCCAACCGTGAAAAGGTTGTAGCTCAAATCTTACTAATATAGTGATGGTTTAAGGTCACTTGCATGCCAAATACCAAGGTCGCGGGCCTAAGTGGAAGTTGGCAGTAAGTTATCCTCAAGCATGTAGTCAATTTGTGGCCCATAGTTTCCAACATGTAGGGTGTGGCATTTGTGGATAGAGAGTGGAAGTTGCCATATATGGGATCACTGTTCAACTTTAAGATCTATTTCCAATGCATGCTTGCCGCCAACAAAAGATTTTCAGATCCAATTTTCAAATCATCGGCAAATTTATAGCCTAAACTTTTTTCTCCGGCAAGGTCAATATCATGTAAGCAGATCAAAAAAAATTGGCCCCAGGACCCTGTGGGACGCCACCTGAACACTTTCAAGGACGAGGACATATCGTCAACGATTACTCGTTGAGTTCTGTCGGCCAGGAAAGACTAGCTATCTTCTATGGTCACCGGTATACCACACTCCTCCATTTTCAGGGAGAGGTTTAGGTGAATGACTGACTCAATGCCTTTATAAAGTCGAAGTACAGTATATCCAATGGTATTCCAAGATCCTGCACGCTCATACATCTCTCGAATACAGCAAGTAATTGGTGGGTCGCCAATATGCCTGGGAGAAAACCAAACTGATTGTTGCTGATGATAGAGTATGTGTCAAAGAAATTTAACATGGTGTCACAAACAACAGATTCCATAGTCTTGCACGCCACGCTAGTAAGCGTGATCGGTATGTAATTACTCTGGTCAGATGTAGATCCCTTGTTGAAAATTGGGACCAGATTTGCTGTGAGCCAAGGCCCTTGCAATTTCCCCTGTGAGTAAGAAATAGAAGATTACAAACAAAAACGTCAAGTGTGCGGTAGAAAAAGGGTTATATGATTGAAGTTTCACTATACTTGTTAAAATGTACACGGATAAAAATTGATGACTTTTAATTGCAATAAGTAAATAAATGTATAATTGAGAAAATTGCAGTTCTCAATTTTACGTGATTTCAAGTGCTGTTGTGTTTTACATTTTAAATATATGATTGGTAAAGCACAATAGCACTTAAACAGATGCAATTTTCTCAATTATGCATTTGCTTATTTCAATTAAAAATCATCAATTTTTATCAGTGTACATTTCAACAAGTAAAGTGAAACTTCAATCATATAACCCTTTTTTTATGGCACACTTTACGTTTTGTTGGTAATCCGTGAATCCTATTTTATGGCATCACTAAACACAATATTCGCTCTATGCCTTGTGGCAGTAAGTAATTTTTTTCATTTACAAGGTGTGAATGCGCGCGTACATGCATTGATTGTTGCTGCGCGTGCATGCAGTGATTGTTGCTGGCCACTTTGAAACAGTTCAGTTCATCACTGAAAGCTTGCATCTATGAAATAAATATGCCATTCTATCGTTTCTAGCTGCCAATTTCGAGGCCTGTCGGCCTCGAAATTAACAAAGTAGCTTAGTTTGGTTTAAAACTATACGCGTTTAGCTCAAACACGGATTCTATCATTTGACCCCTCAAGAATCCAAATTTTAGCAAAGACATAACAAGTGCACGAAGAATGGATCTTGGGTTTGCTGAGTGGCATTGTTCCGTAATTACAATGGTTAAAACAATGTAAAACAATCAAATTGATTGTTCAGGGACTTGTAACTCCGGAATGGTACGACCAATCGAAAAAGTGATCTCTGTAAGGTAGAAGGCCAAGGAAATTTCTGACTTAGATCACGATTCAGATTTTAGGTAGGTGCAGTAGTTTTTTTCTGAAACAGTGTCACACAAGAATAGGAACAACCACAACAATCAGAAGAAGTGAACAGTTTCAAATTTACGTGTGGCTCCGTATGTTTACTCTTGCACGGAAATGTATAAAAGTTGGTGTAACTATACCTTCTATACCTATCTACTATCTGGCCAAGTTTGGTCGAAGTATATTGAATAGGAACGGAGAAATAAATAGTTCTAGTTTTGCTGGAAAGAGGACTTCAATCATTTATATACATGGTATGGTAATGGGTAAGTGATATTCTGTGCAATTTCCTTAAAAAGGAATGTGAAAAAACCGTCCAGGCTACATGACTTACTTGGTTTTAACTTGTGCAGAGATTTCAAAACTAATTCTGGTGTAAAACCTGTTTGTGGGCAAGAAACACCCCATAGGGGCATAGCGTGCAAGCCTTTACACAAAAACAGGTGAGCCACCTCTTAAGTTTTGACGAAAACAGCTTGCAATTTAGTACGCAGATAGTTTTCATTGAAATGGCCAACGATCCGACCATGGAAATCATTTCTGGATCATGCTTTGAGTCAAGTCAGGCAGCTCAACCTAAAGCAGCTCAGTCTAAAAGATGATTCCCAACTCATCGGCATATTTCACCAGTTGGTTTCACTATCTTATGGGTAATTGAGTACGTTTCTTACTATTCCACGGGTAATTTGAGAATTTTTTTTACTATTCCAAGGGTAATCGAGTATGTTTTTCACTATCCCACGGGCAATCCAGTATGTTTTTCACTATTCCACAGGTAATCGATTATGTGTTTTCACTATCCCATGGGTAATTCAGTATGTTCTCACCATTCCATGGGTAATCGAGTATGTTTTTCACTATCCCATTGGTAATCAAGTATGTTTTATTACTATGCCACAAGTAATTGAGGGTGTTTTTTTTTACTATCCCATGTGTAATAGAGTATGTTTTTTACTATTCCTCAGGTAACTATGTATGTTTTTCACTATTCCACGGGTTAATAATGTTTTCCACTGTCCCACAGGTAAAAGATTGTTTTTCACTACTCCACATGTAATCGAGTATATTTTTTCCTAGATCCAAGTAGTTAAGTTTATGCTGTATTAGTCTAATACTGGCTATTACAAAGTATTATCGCCTCATTTATGACATCATAGATGAGACGGCGAACAGTGTTAGTGTTAGTATTACTATGCATTTTCATAGTGACTTGCACTTTTTTTTACTAAATTTTGCATGGAGTCTGCCTCCTTTGAAGGTTGGAACTAGAAAGAACGATGGCTTCTGGTTGTAAGTAATATGAAGTGGCTTATCATTCTCTGAATGGTTGAGAGAGTCAGTCACGTGACCAGCGATTGGAGCTTCCCTCCGAGCGGTAGGAAATGGAACTAGCCGACCTCGAGTGGTGGGAATTAACTATAGGTTATTAAAAATTAGTCTTTAAAGCTGATCATTTATACAACTAGGCATGGATGTCGCTACAGAAACTGTTTTATCCTCAATGAAAGACATACCTTCATCTGTAAAGGACTTCAAAACGTTTATGTGCCTATAGCTTTACATATACTAAACCCAAAGGTAGGATCGAGTTTTATTGACTCTTGTGAAGGGATTTTAAAAATAACGCAGGAGAAATCGTGAGTTGTGGTGAAATGCGATATGAGGACCACCCACCACCCGTAAAAATCTGTTTCCCGCTTTGTCAATCTGGAGGAGGGGGGGAAAGTGATTTTTTGTTTCTTTTTCCCGTTTCCGTCAATCTGGAGGAGGGTGGGAAAGTGCTTTTTATTACCTCCTGTCATTGCATAAATAGACCCTAAAAAACTGCTTCCGTGTGTGGGATTTCGTTGATCTAGACGAGGGGGAAAAATACTTGCTTCCCGCGCGGGTTTTCGTCGATCTGGAGGTGGGGAGGCCTGCTTCCCGCGTGCGGATTTTGTAGGAGGAGGAGGGGCTCGATCCCGCACGCGGGTTTTCGCAATTATGTTTCAAGGTTTGGTTATGTGTTTCCAAACTATAAAAACTCTTTATTCAAATTTGGAGTTATTCTGTTCTGTTTACATGAACACTTGCATTGTTTAGTTAAAAAGGCATGTGCAAGTCTTTGTCAAGTCAAATTTGTGACGAGAGTCAAACTCCTTCGAAAACCTCCTTCGAAAACAATTTCCATTTATTTATGTACAAAACCGTACATAGTGTTACATCTTGAGCAAATTGATAATGTTTTAAAAGAAGAAAACTTAAACTTACTACGAAGTGTTAGAACATTATCAAAAGGAGAGTTCTGGCCAAGTTTTATGGACCATTCTTGCTTTATACGTTCCCTTTTGCAAGATATCAACCCATAGCTGGCGGTTCTTACAACCCGTTGGAGTTTTTTAGCTCATAAACAAGAGATAATTAACGTCAAATGTTGTGATTTAAAGCGCTTTGAATATTCCGTATTAGCCACCTTACACCCCGTGTCAAGGAATTGTAATGGAACAAGCAATTACAGTTCCTTTACATTATGTTTGTAAGTTTGAAATTTTAAATGATTCTAAAATCAATGTTTACGGTTAGTCTGACAGAGGTTTATCCACTCTACACTAGCGAGAGGAATGGAGAAGAAATAATAAGACTGCTGTTGTTGGAAGACAATCACTATTGTTTTATAAAGAATTTTAGCCAACTGATATCGGACAGTGTTTTCAGCAGGTATGCTTGCACATATTGTTTTTGTCTTCAACATGAAAGAACTAAGTTAGGGGACCACTAAATGCATTGTAAAGAGCATAAACCTCAAAGAATTGTTATGCCAAATCCTGGTGAGAATATTATGAAATTTAGCAATTTTGGGAACCAGTTAGCTGTTCCATTTGTAATATAAGCAGATTTTGAGTCGATAAACTCCTATACAAGGTTGTAAACCTAACGATCTAAATTCGTACACTTGCAAGTATCAATTACATGAACCATGCTGTTATTGTTACGTTATGATTGATTGTTTAGGCGAGGTAATATCTAGCAAAGTCTATAGAGGTTCCGATTACCTTTCACGTTTTTTTCTTAGCCATTGAAGCTGAGTCTGTAAAAATTAGAGTTTTGTTAAACCATCCAAAACCTCACTTTCAAAACAATTACTTGTGTCATATGTGTGAAGAAGTGATCCTCATTAGTGAAACAAAGGTTCGAGATCATGACACTGTACAGGTAGTACAGAGGGTCTGCTCACTCACATTGTAACTGTCTGGAACAATATGAATAGTAAAACATTCACACATTCCTTTGATATTTACGTTTGGATTGCTTTTTATTGGCTTGTGTATTTACATATTTGAGAAAACACTTGCTTGCAATGTTATAAGTTAGATCCTGCTCATTATTACAGGAGTTCCGGACTTACTTTTTGGCTGTTTTAAAAATGACAAAGATTCAGTTGGAGTTGTTGACTGACATCGACCAAAATCTTTTCATTGAGAAGGGAATAAGAGGAGGTGTGAGTATGGTGTTAAAACGATTTGCATGAGTTAATAACCCATTTATAGTGATAGTTATTGTTCTGATAAACCTCATTCCTATATCATCTATTTGGATGCAAATAACCTGTGCGGTTGGAGTTTCAGTCAAGTCTTACTGTTTGGTGATTTTATGTGGTTGACACAGGAACAAATTCGTGATGTAGACATCCTTGCTATAGAAGATGATGATGCAAAAGGATTCATTTTAGAAGTGGATCTCGAATATCCTCCACATTTGCACGACCTTCATTGTGTCCAGAATCGGTCATCACCTACTACGAACATCTATCACCTTTTTGTGAAGATTTGCATAGGATTCTTAACCTTTCGGACAGTTTTAGAAAACTTGCTCCAAATTTACATTCCACATCAAAATATGTTGTGTGTCGACAGGGTTCGTCGCGTGCAGCATGATTGGTTCCGGGGCTTCGCATCGGCACGTCGGTTAGAGCTGCCAAGAGAGGCTCCTGCCCATTGGTCATTGGTCCCGGTGCG
>JAHWFP010149527.1:14390-28208 GCA_023313725.1 Lithobius niger
ATATTAGTCACAATTCACCACCATACCTTTTTAGGCTGTACCAGTTGACAGGCGAGCAAACACCGAAATCATCATTAAACCTGGACCAAAATGGCGTAAAGGTAACTTGTGACTCAGTCTCGTCCCTAACATAAGCTAATCCACTGTGTCAACCAGCTAAGCATTACCATCTGTTGATACAGTTGTTCATTATAGAGTCTTGCAGTATTATCTTTCACAAGGTTTAATAATAACTCAAATTCATTGTGTTTTGTCATTGAGGCAAAAAACCTGGATAAAGCCTTACATTGAATTAAATACATCAAAACGTCAACATGCTACTAACACTTTTCACAAAAATTTTTCAAAACGATGACAAATTCGCTTTGTGGTAAGACGGTAGAACAGTTAAGACAGCGAGTTAACGTTAAAATTGCAACTGAGACTAACGGAAGAAAATTGACTCCAAACCAAACATCGAAAGTTTTGTAGTTTTTGATGAAAATGTTATTTTTAAAATGGGGAAAATCAGAGTAGTCCTAAATCATCCTGTTTATGTCGGTTTTCTATTCTTGATCTGAGCAACTATTTCATGTTCAATTTTCACTACGGCCATGTCATAACATGTGGAAACAAAGCTACATTGTTATTCACGGGCACCGAGTTTGCTGTTATGAAGTTTTTACGTATAACATATATGCAGACATATTGTTACATTTACATAGGTACGATACGAGTGATTATCCTACAGATCATGTTTTATACTCAGTTCAGAACAAGAAATTACCAGGTGTTTTCAAAAATGAGACTTGTTCCATTCCCCTTCTCGAATTTTCCGGTCTGAAAGCTAAAATGTATTCTTTGATTTATGGCAATGTCAATAAACTTGTCGGGAAAGGTATACAAAAATGTGTATTGAAGCAAAACCTTGTATTGTTAACTCAGAATCATTACGTTGATGTATTACACAATCAAAATGCTTGTTGTTTTAAGATAAATTTTCTTCGCACTAAAACTCATCAAACAATGACCGAAGAACAAAACAAACTCTGTTTAACTGCTTATGATAATAAACACCATGTATTAAGCAATGGTATTAATAGTTTATCGTATGAAGAATATTTCATTTGCAGATAGATCTGATAACGTGTATCAACATTATTGTTTTTCAATTTTATTGTGAAACCTACTTTGTCACTTTGTTTTTTACCTTGCTATACATATGACGATTAATTTCCGAGATTTTCTTTACAACATGCAATAAAACATTTGAAAAGGAAAAAAGACTATTTTTTTTTTCATTTTTATGTTTCATTCTGCCTGTCTAAGATATTTTTAGGTCATTAACTTTCAGATAATACCAATTCCCACTACTCGAGGTCGCTTCATTTAGTTCCATTTTCTGCCGCTCAGACGGGCGCTCAATCGTGACCAGCTCTCTCAACCAATCAGAGAGAGATTACATTTACTTACAAAAGATTCCAAATCCCACCACTCGAAGTCATCTTGTTCCAATTTCTGTCGCTCGGAAGGGCATGGTCACGTGACAAGCACTCTCAACCAATCAGAGAACGAGAAACCACTACATATTACTTACAACTGGAAACTATCGTTCTTTCTACTTCCAACCTTCAAAGGAGGCAGACTCCATGCAAAACTTAATTAAAAAAAGTCCAAGTCACTATAAAAATGCATAGTCATACTAACAATAACACAAATTATGTCATGGAAGCGCATTATCATCTCTTGTCGAGTTGATAAGACCTTTTTCCATTAGGGGTAGCAGAGCTGTGTTGCTACAGCATAAACCTAACTACCGACCCGTGGGTAATCAAGTATGTTTTTCACTATTCCATGGGTAATTGAGTACGTTTTTATTATTCCATGGGTAATCGAGTTTTTTTTCTTTCCCACAAGTAATCGACCATGTTTTACACTATTCTACGGGTAGTTGATTATGTATTTCAATATTCCATGGCTAACTGAATGTGTTTTTTCACTATTCCACGGGTAATCGAGAATGTTTTTCACTATTCCATGGGTAATAGAGCATATTTTTCAGTCTTCCATGGGTAATGGAGTATGTTTTTAACAATTCCACCAGTAACCGAGTATGTTTTTCACTAAACCATGGGCAATCAGTATGTTTTTCACTATTCCACGGGTAATTGAGTATGTTTTTCGTTATCCCGTGGGAAATCGAGTATGTCTCTCACTATTCCGCGGGTAACAGATTATGTTTTTTCACTACTCCATGGGTAATGGAGTATATTTTTCACTATCCCACAAGGAATCGAGTTTGCTTTTTACTATCCCATTTGTAATCAAGTAGGTTTTACATTATCCCACGGGTAATCGAGTATCTTTTTCACTATCCCACGGGTAATTGTGCATGTTTTTCACTATCCTACGAGAATCAAGTATATTTTTCAATATCCCACATGTAATGAGGGATAATGTTTTCCCTGCGCTCTTCTTTTGCAACGCAGTTATTCTCTTGCTGGCAAGCAAAAGGCAAAAATGTCCTATGAAAGGTACGCGCAGTATACCGTAGCCTTGAAGGAGGGCTCTCGTCGTATCTTCTGGTTTTCACTGATGGATCAAAATCAGTTTGTTGTGGAATGTTCATGTTTTGCTAATGAGTGTGCCTGCAGTGAATTTCAGTCTGGATGGCCAAACTGTGTGCCATAGGATGTGCTCTCATCCTTTTGCAGCAAGCCGCCCTGAAGGAGTATTGTCATCTTTTTTCATTCCATGCACAGTGTATTGCAGGAGAAAATTTGATTCGAGTGTGGTCTTTTGCTGATTTCCTGGCCATGTTGGGGTTCTAATAAAAGAGCACAAAGAACTCTTCATTTGTCTGGGGTTAAGGATCTGGGGTTAAGTGAGGTTCAATAGGCAGTGCTGACTAAAATGAATAATTAGTGACAATAAGAGTGAGTTCTAGTGACTATAACAAGCTTTGTATGGTGAAACCAACATTTTATTCTTGGCATTCTTTTTTTTTGGCAATGTGGATGTTAGGAGTTTGTGTGATCACCTGTTTCAAGATGGTTCACATCTTCCTGATGCGTTAATGCCTGCTTTAGTTGTGTCTGCTAATTTTGTTCCGTAGCTTTTCAGCCTCATCTGACAGGTTTAATATTTTTGGCTTTTAAACAATATCAGCTGGAATCTATTCTCAGTGGTTGTTTGGCACATTTGCTAGATTTATTCTGTAGCTTTTTAGTCATGCACAGCTTATGGATTTAATCTCATTGGCTCTGTTAGAAGCGAAATTTAACTAATAATCGTGAATTGGACTTACAGCATTGAAAAATTTGGAAACATTACTGTATTAAATCAGTTTGAAGAAAGGTTTACAATACACCCAAGTTGGAAAAAATATGAGGCTACATGGCCCAGCTTTGGACTCTTCTTAAGTAAGTAGAGGTTGCCTATGGAAAAAGGTTCTATTACACCCGTTTCCTGTGCTGGCTTCAGCTGGGAAGCTCTAGCATGGGGAAGTATCCTTTTGCACATCAGCTGCAAAGCAGCTACCTTCCTTTAGGATATGCAACAAGGTCAGTTGCTGCTGAAGTTCCGGTATACAGTTATTGCAGTCACACACTAAAATAGCGAAAATCATAATGGAACACCAACATGCTCTTAAACTGCAGGTATTTTATCTCTGTGGCTCTTCAGCCACATCTGCTATTTATTTTCTCGTGCTTTTCAGCTGCATTTCATGGATTTAATCCCTTAAATTAGATCTGCTCGAATTTATTCTCAGTGGTTCTTTAACTGCATTGCTAAATTTATTCTGCAGTTTTTCGGTCGTATCTGATGAATTTATTTCTTTGGCTCTTTAACTTCATCTGCTGGATTTAATCTCCGCAGCACTGTAGCCACATCTCTGTAGCTGCATTTCCTTGTCTCCATGTTGCCACTAATTCCCTTCTGCATTCCTGCCTTTCAAACGGTTGGTTGTTTTCTGCTTTCTACTTATTCAAGGAGCTTGTGTATCGTTGGCCTAAAATAAAGCTGCAATGTGTGCGAGGTGTCCTCCAATTTCGTAGAATCCAATTTCTCACAAAAAATGTTCATTTTCACAGAAATAAAAAAGAATGAAATGGAATTCTAAATTTGCAGAAATTATGTCCATTTTTGCAGGATAAAATTTGCAGACGAAAAATATCACCTGCTACCACTTGAGCTATATTGGATACGACCCAGCTTAGAAGGAAAATATGACACTAATACCAGAAGGACTTTCTGGTATGGTGTCATGATACTAGCACACGTGTTACAACCATACCGGTCTCTAGCCCACTCCTGGAATTGCACCAGGTGTTTTACGTTTGCTTGCATCATACTCTTTAGGATTACAGAAATCTCGATGTATATAGTTGGGCGCGAAGTGCGCCTTCTCAGTCGATGTGTCATACTGCCAGTTGTGCACTAGCAGCACAGTTCATTATGATTGTGTGCAATCGATTATGCGAAATTTGCTTGTGCTCTAGTAACACATTTTCCCTTTCTAAGCTGGGTCGTGTCCATTACATCTCATCAAGGGGTAGCAGATCATATTTGTCTTCCGAACATAACGGTAGCAATTTCTGCGAGTTTGGAAGTTCATTTTCGCAGAATCCATTTTCGCAGAAAAGTTTATTTTTTTTCTGCAAAAAGGGAGATGACCATTTGTGAATGGGCCCAAAATCTATGTGTTGACGTGCCCTTCTTGCCATATAGCCGTCCTTCCTTGCTTCAATGCATTGCCTGTACAAATTATGACACCTGATAATGACTAAAAAGTAATATTTCTATGTGTCGTTTGAAATTAGACATCACCTGTAATTTATAGCACTCTTCATATTGAATGCATCTTTCCTCTAGAGGAGAGTTATATAGGCCACCAGCTCGGTAACTCAGTGCTCATGCGTCACGCTTACCCCTCCTATAAAAGCACCGAGGCACGGCCAGATGTCATCTTTTCTTCTCTAGCGACCACCGTGTGTGGATATGCCTTTGTCTTTCCAGAATTGTGTTAACTTGTATTACCTTTTTCTGTTACAGCTCAACCTATCGCAACAGTCTGTTGTTTTCTGCTTTGCTGACTGTCATCCTTCAGGCCCTTTCCTACCCGGTACTGCCAATGGGTCGCCTGTTCAACCTGTCATTGTCACCGACCTGTCGTCTTTTCGTATTGTCGTCCTCCTTGGCAAATTCACTGAATGGACGACCTGTCATCTACGTATCATCAACTTTGCTTTGCTGACTCTCGTCCTTTGCTTCTGTCGTTTGGAGCTTCTAGACTGTCTCCTTTTGCAGCTTATAATCCTTCGCTGCCTGTCATCCTTCGCTTACTGTCGTTTGTAGCTCTTCTAGACTGCTGTCCTTCGCTCCTGTTGTTGCAGCCCTTCTAGACTACCATCCTTCGTTGACTGTCATCCTTTGCTGCCTGTAGTCCTAAGCTGACTGTCCTTCGCAGCTCTTCTAGAATGTCGTCCTTCGTTGCCTGTCGTTCTTCACTGACTGTGGTTTGCAGCTCTTCTAAGCTGTTGTTCGTCATTTCTGTCATTGCAGCTCTTCTAGACTATCGCCCTTTGCTGCCTATCGTCATTCACTGTCCTCGTTTGCAGTAGCTCTTCCAGACTGTTGCCGTTCACTCCCTGTCATCCTCTGCTGACGGTGTCTTTAGCAGGCTGTCGTTCCTCATCCTTCGCTAGCCCAGTGACAACATGGCTCTATCCACAGGTGCTCCGAAAGAGGCTCCCCAGGAAGACCACTCCTTTACCCTGCCTGTCACCTGTCCATCCTGGCACTGTCGTGGGCCAACATCTCTGCTTCCAAGTTTCCTCCACTGGAACGGCACATTTAGTTCCGGACATGCAACAGGAAGTTTCTTTGCTCTCTCCTACCTCCTGACACTCCTCCAGACCTTTGCCGGTTCTTCCGACACACGCAGGATCTGCTTCAGCACCGAGTTGACCTTTTTCATGGGCTATATTCATAAGTTTATGAACGTAGCCATTCGTGACCAAGCACCAGTCGTCCACAACCTTCGCTGCCGTTTCTTCACGAAACAAGCCTTGCTCCCAGAAAATGGATTGCAATGCCTTCTTCAGGAGAGAATCTTCGCGGCTGCCTTCGCTCCCCACCTGTCGCTCTGTCATCCTGCAAGCAGGGATGCTGCGACGCCCAGTCGGCCAACAAACGGTCTTGTTCATCCGACCTACAGCCAACTTTTCTTCATGGACCCCTCCCCACCAACTTCATGATGACTTCGTCCCTCAGTTCTTCTGGAGATTAACTTGCTGTCATTGTTTTCGGCCTTCGTCCAGCAACGACAGCACCTTATCTTTGGCCTTACATATATCTTCGGCCCTACATCTGACACTTGCCCTTCATCGAACAACGACAGCATCTTGCCACTCTCAGCTCTTCATCCATCCACCATCTGTCCTTCAGCCAACAGCAACAACAGCTCAACGCATTCAGCCCTTCGCTAGGCGGTTGATCCTTCATCCTACAGCAGCAATGAGTGCCTAAAGTACCACGCCGTGTCCACGTTTTCTTCCCTATCATCATCGATGGCTTCGCCAGTAGCCTGTCAACTACCTCAGCTACACCTTCGCTTGCCGTTCTTGCCTTCCTTCAGGCCACCATTAATCAGTGGAAACGACAGCAACCTGTCAGTTGCATCAGCTTTGCCTTACTATGCAACTTCACGACGACAGGGCCACCGCTCACGCCATCCCTCGTATGTCGTCATCACAAACAACAGCCCCCTGTCAGTGTCATGAGCAGATTTGGAACCTACACGTGACGATGTTCGAAACAAACTGTGATTCTTGATCGATACCGGTGTTGATCATTACTCACTATAGACGACCTGATTCACCGCTTCTATTCTCCAAAACGCCAAAATAATGCCGACTACCGTTCTACATAGCCAGTACTCAAACGTGCACCTGTCAAATAAAAGAATAAAGTTTTACGTTCCTATAACTTTTTCCGTATAATGAACTAAAATAAACCACGTCTATCCGCAACACACGGTAACAACAAATATGTAAATGTGGAAGAAACCAACGCAAAAAACCTACGGTGTAAACAAGATACGAGCGAGCCGTTTTTCGCCGATAGTTTTCTAGTCTGCTTAGGTTTCTGGGCACTCTTGAAAAATGTGTGGGCCATCACTCGCTGTATGAACATCGTGTGCACCGCTATCGACACAATTTTGATCAGGTAGACATCAAGTTTTGAGCGTTGTTTTTGTTCGGGTTGCTGTTCGTCTCAGTTGTGCATGGGAGCCGCCATCTTGCAGACTTCGTGTTGAAGCTGGCTCAATTCCGACGGGGGACGTGAGGTGAAAAAAAAATGTTTTTGTGTGCTATTCTCACCAAATTGCTTCATGTTGCTTAGCAAACTGTGCTGGTGAGTTTTTTCATGCCATTTTCCGTTTTAATTGGTGTATTTTTTTTACTTCATTATGGAGAAATTTTTACTGCTCTCTTCCGGCGGAGGTAGCTGTTCTGGTGCGCGTAGGAAATGGATTGCAGAGCATCGCTCGAATTATTTTGACGCTTTTCAGACTCCCTTCAATAGCTCAAATACAAATGTGGAAAGTACACCGGCAAATAAATGTGATATCTCTGAAACAAAGACACCAGGAGAGCTTGAGGAACTTAACGATTTACACAATGTTTCGGAGAAGCTTCTTAACAAGCTCCATGATTTCAGCCTCGAAAAGGATATAGACCTTCTCGAAATTAGCACTAAAGTTGACAATATTTCAACCACTCTAACTCATGATCTAGAATCAAAGTTTGCTTCCTACAAAAATTGTTCTGAAAACTGGTCACAGAATTTTTTCATAAATCAAAGAAAAATCCTTGAAGAATATGCAGAGGCTTTACTAGAAAAGCTTGATACCAAAATTGCATCTCATCTTGACCAGAGATTGCAGAAACATGAAAAAAAATTCTGTTGGTGAATTGGTAATGTGAACAGTGTGGTTTCAACTGAGGTCGAAGTCATTGATCACACGCATTGTGATGGGAAAAGCGATTTTATCGTTTCTGTAAAGCTGAACAAATCCGATTTACATGGACTCACTGTGGTTTCTGTGCACGTCGACACAACCAAGTCTAGCAACATGACGGAAAAGGCTACTACCAGTGATAAGGAAAATGTTTCTCTACCAGTGTTCTTGCCATTGCAACTTAAAAATATCACAGTTAGAAGAGGAAAAAACACCAAGAAACGTGACAGACAAAAAAAATGAACAAAAGCAGTCTACGAAAAATAATACACCAAATCCAGCTACTGACCCAACAACAAATGTGTCTACACTTTGCCTCCTGAAGAACAGTGAAAAAAACGCAGATGGAACAGGCATCAACTACATCCGAGGCAAAGTCATCTTCAGACAGGCTAATAAATGAAAGGCGTAAAAAATGGACAGGAAAAACCATCATTGTGGGCGACTTAAACACAAGGAACTTAAGAGGGAGCATACACCCAGATTCTAAAACGATCACCTTCCCTGGATTACTTGCTAGCGACCTATCCTCCAAACTTCATACAATTACAAGTTACGGTGATCAAGTCAATACCTTTATCATCTGTGAGGGATCAAACGACATCCGATCAGATTCACCAAATCGGAATGCTTCGCACATCACAGATTTTATTACCTCTTTAAAGGTTTCTTGCCCAAATTCTGGTGTGACGGTGATTGGTCTTTTTCCCAGGCTTAGTCGGTCGAATATTGACTTAGACAGGAAATTAGTGCACACAAACTCGTTGTTGCATCAGATGTGCGTGCAACGTAATTTTAATTTTGTGTCTATTGACAAGGACATTTTTAGGGACTATACATTGTTGGCTCGGGATTTTGTACACCTTACGAGCCGAGGCAAAGCAATCTTACAGGACGAAATTTTAGATATCCATCTTCGTCAGGAAAACTCCAACATTTAACTGGGAAAGTCCCCAACATTGAATCAACACTGCATTTCAGAAATGACCCCGCTTGCATCTTGTTAAACGCACGCAGTATTGTTAAGAATCTTGGTAGTTTTAAGAATTTGCTTGGTCTAGGGTGTTACGATTTTATCTTTGTGGTGAAGTCTTGGCTACATCAGGGAGTAACTGATAGCATGATCTCAGATTTAAAAACTTATGAGGTCATTAGAAGAGATCGTGGGAGTAGAGGAGGAGGTTTGTAGGTTCTCCATCGTCCAGAATACCCTGTTGTTGTCGAAAGGGTTTCACCTGTGTCTGAGGGTTTAGCAATTGGTGTTTTAAGTCTTAGGGTAACTTTTATTTTATGCTATCTGCCAGACAGCCAGGATTCTGCAACATGCAATTTTATCTCGGGTGCAGTGAGCCAAGGGCATTCCAACATCATATTAGGCGATTTCAATCTGTCCTCAGTTGATTGGGAGAGAAACTCTGCTGGAGATAGTCATCACCGCCTGTTTCTGGATGAGACCGCTTTGCTCGGTCTCACACAACATGTGGAGGAGCCAACAGGGGAGAAAACATTTTGGACCTGATCTTCACACACGAAGACCTTGTCGTTTTTAATGTTACAGTGGGCGACCACTTTGGTAACAGTCACCAGTGTACCGTTTCGTTTAAGGTAAACAGAGCTTTTCTTGCCCGAGATCAACAGGTTTCTGGCATTGAACCTCACCGGCTAGGAAAAATAAATTATTCCAGGCTCAGAGACTCGCTGTCAAATATTAACTGGGAGAACCTGGTTTTCCTTCAGCACAAAAATGTGGAACAAGTATGGGAGTGTTGCCACACACTCCTCAAAAGCCACATAGACTCTTGCAGGGAGAAACCAACGCACCAGTACTCTAGAAATAGGCAACCCAAACATATTGTCAAGTTGAAAAATCGTAAATTTAAACTTTGGAAAGCTTATAAAGCAAATCCAAACAGTGATAATCTAGCCATCTACAACACCACTCGCAAGCTTTACTCCAGCACTGTAGAAGCATGGCATTGTGCTGCAGAGGAACAAATACTTCATTCGGGGGATAAAAATGCTCTTTTCAAGTTCTATAGGCGTAAAGTAAAAACTTCAAGGTCTATCCCACCCTTCAAACTTGATGACAACTATCAAACTAATAAACAAGATAAAGCCAACACACTTAGTGAAATCTTTACATTAAATTCTGTCATAGATGATGGAAAACAATGTACCTTCTTTCGTCCATATAATACCCATTGCGAGGAATGCTGCGAGGTTCTCTTCTCAGAAAATATTGTTTCTCGTGCTATTAATGCTTTGAAAACAAGTTTCTCATGTGGTCCAGACGGACTTTCGGCCTTTTTATTGAAACAGATTTGTTGTGAAATTAGTTACCCACTTTCTAAACTTTTTACTTGCTCTTTTGAACAAGGGATACTTCCTTCGATCTGGAGCACTGCATTGGTGGTTCCTGTTTTTAAAAAGGGTTCCGCTTCGGACCCTTTAAACTACCGACCTATTTCCCTTACTGTTGTGATTTGTAGAGTGATGGAGTCAATTTTACGAGATACAATTATAAATTTTCTTGAGCAAGCTTCAATTATTCAATTATTATTTGGTTTCCTCCCTGGCTGGTCTGCATCCCATCAATTATTATTGGTACTTGACCGCTGGACATCCGCTTCCGACGTAGGAGCACCCTGCGATACGATATATTTTGACTTTAAGAAAGCGTTTGAAATGGTTATCCATCGCAAACTTGTGTTCAAAATAAGTAGCTATGGTATCAGCGGCAAACTTTGGTCTTGGCTCAAAGCTTTTCTCCAAAATCGCACTCAACAGGTGGTAGATGAAAATGTTCGCTCATCGGTGGTTAAGACCATATGTGGCGTCCCACAGGATCAGTGCTCGGTCCACTCTTATTTGTTCTTTACATTAATGATCTAATTCTTACAAATGGAAATACTTTCAGCTACAAGTTCGCCGACGATATTAAGATTGGTGCAGAAAACCTATTGCTCGGTCCATCTGTAGCGTTGGCAAATGAAATTTTGTATGTTAAAACATGGTCTGATACCTGGCAAACATGGTCTGATACGTACCACTTTCGGTAAATAAATGTCTCTCATTCCACACTGGAAATTTAAACGGTTGTTATAACTACTCCATTAATAATATTAATCTCCCATCTGTTAAAGAAGTCAGGGATTTGGGCATTTGGTTTACTAATGATTTGAAATCGTCTGTACATTGCCAGAAGATCTGTGCACTGGCATTCAAGCACTTGGCCATTATTAATAAATGCTTTATCTCGGGGAGTTTATCAAACAAAATTTGGGCATTTAAGGTATTTGTGCGCCCTATTCTGGAGTATGCATCACCTGTGTGATCACCTTATCTGGCAAAGGATGTTGACTTGATTGAATCTGTACAACGTAAATTCACCATAAAACTTCCTGGGCTGCGTGATTTACACTATCAGGATAGACTTTCCAGGTGCGGCTTAGACTTACTGGAACTATGTAGGATCAGGTCCGATTTGATTTTAACTTATAAGATATTGCATGGTGTTAATCCTGTTGATCTTCCATTCTTTGACGTCGCACCAAGGACCCATTTCACTAGGGGGCACCAATGGAAACTCGTTATTCAGGGTGCTATTACAGACTGTAGAAAGAATTTTTTTTCACTTCGCGTCGCCAAAATTTGGAATGCCCTGAGCTCAGAAACCGTATGTGCAAACACCTTATCGGATTTTTGCAGATTGCTGCGTAAGGAGCCTCTCAATGTGTTCCTTAAGCGACCATTTTAGTATTTTAACTTTTTCTTGGATGATTTTTGTATTATTATTATGATTTTAATTTTTATTATCTTTACTAATATTGACAATTGGTTTTGGCCAATCTTTATACTACGATTTACATATATTTTATTTTATTATTTTTATTATTTTAAGAAACATTGACATTGATACCCGGCTTTTTCCCCTCACTTGTCCCTCACGTTTGGTGATGCCATCGGGGACCATTGTGTCCCTGGTAGGTCCAACCTTGGTGGTAAGGCATTCGTGATCCCAACCCAATACCATCTACCCTTCCTATGCAGTCGAGCCATCATCATCGTTTTAAACTTTTAAACTCTTAAACTTTTGCAATTAAAAAAATTTTCTTTTTAACATCGGATGGCTGTTAGTGACCACCAGGTCTTTGCCATTTCAGGTTGCGTTTGCAACGAACCTACATTATTATTATTATTATTATTATTATTATTAATATTATTATTATTATTATTATTATATTAAAAAGTATGATGATAATTAATAATACTGCCAGAACGCCTCAAGGTCTACACCTGAAGAGAAAAAAAAAGGATATGAGCTATGACATTTATAAGAAACCTTTGCTTATTGTTTTCTTATTTTATGCCACCATGCCCCAAGATAATAATGCCTGTAAAGTGCACTTTAATCAATTTGCAGAAAACAAAGCATATTATCTGAATAATCGACTTGTACACAAGGAGTGCTATAATTTACCATCATGTACCTTTTGCAGGAATTTTTCTGTTGTGATTGTCATTTTTATTATTGATTTTCAGCATCCACTTATACCATAATCGAATTGTATATATTTCGCTGTAGGGATGGGCGATATTTCGATATTATCGCGATAGACAACACACGTGATAGTGTTATCGCAATGATTTTCGTGTTTCGCGATCATCGCAACTTTGAGCTCATTTCGGCTGTTTCCCATCGTTGTCGACAATTTCGCTAAATATTGACCGATTTTGACGTTTACACCGTTTTAATCATTTTTTTGCCAGCTTTCTAATGGTGCATGCCAGAAGTCTCTAGTTGCAACCGTTCTGAAGTTATATCTAATAAACCATATAATCTACATTTTTCAACAAACATGGCCTCCAAATGGATAAGAAAAATTGCTACTCACTGCTGATTTTAACATGAGTAATGTGCATAAAGTGCTTGTCTGTTATTAATATCAACATTTTGACATTTTAAAAAGTCACTTAACTGTGCATAAAATGTTCGGTTAGCGTACACTATTTTTTTTTTTTTGGTATGGCTTATCAGGCGAGTGCGGCTTATATGGTATTTCAAATACTTAAAACATTTGAAAGTACTTAATTATTTTGAATAAGAATAAATTCTTTTCATAATTTTTATTAACATGGCACTAACTAGGCCTATTATGTATATGCATTTAGGCCTAGTCATAGCATTACTAGGCCTAAACATGTTTAGTAAGTAGTCTTACTGTAGTAATAGAGCTGTCATGACCAATTGATCAAATTAAGACAGCTTGGCCTACACGTTGAGATATATCTCAATAATCGCAAATATCACACATCAAGGTGCTGCAATAATCACGAAGTCGAAATTCCATTATCGCCCATCTCTATTTTGCTGTAATACCATTTCGTGAAACCATCCATTTATTTTAATTTTACCTGAAAACAGGAAGAAAGCTCTCTCTCAGTTGAGCTGCCTACTAAAAAGGTCAGCACTTACTGTTATCTTCTAATCTTGCCCAGGGACAGAGCAGCCACTCTTAATGTGTGCGTGACCTAGTTTTACGGAAGTGAAAGTGAATTTTTTGCTGAATTCGTAATGAAGTTTAGCGTAGACTTCCGTTCCCAGCCCTCTATTTCCTATAAGAAAAAATAGCGGCCTTTGCCTAAACGGTATTGCAACAACACCCCTGTACCAGATTCACTTTTGTGAACAACTACGTTACAGTACAAATACAAGACTGCCCCTGTAACAATTCCCTCAATTTTTGTCAATATTGTATCTATTGCTAAGACCCACCCTAACCTTTTATAGAACCCTCAAGCACTCTGTAGCA
>JAHWFP010149527.1:28608-95443 GCA_023313725.1 Lithobius niger
ATACCATGGAATGCCTAGGTACTTGACCCTACTCCGTAAAACGCCCGGTCGCTGTACAGAAACCCAAGACAGCCTGGAAGTTGACCCGCGGTCTCCCGACCACCTGAACACCCGGGACCCCTATAAGATTCCCACTCCTACCCAGCCCAACACGCCGGAACTGTGCCCACTGTCTGCACTCGAGCAGAAAATGTGACACTGACTCCTCAGCCTCTCCGCAGTCACACATTGGGGACAGCCTCCACCCTAGCCGAAACATATGCCCATTGAGGAGAGCATGACCCGGACCCGTACGTAGACGCAACACGAGCCCGGCATCTCTTCTGGAGAGAAGCCCTAGAGCAGTTCGTGCGGAAACCGTAGGATGAATGGCGTGTAGGTGCCTACCCTTCTCGCCGCTGTCCCATTCCACCTCCTACTCCGCAACAGATAGAGACTGTAGAACCGGCCGGAGGTCTCTATGGGACAGGGCAAACTGCACAGGACCCCCATCCCACACCCTGGCGAGGGCATCAGCCATCTCGTTGCCAGGGATCCCGCGGTGCCCGCGGACCCATTGGATCCTGACAACACACCCCTCACATTTTGCCTGGAAAAGCTTAGAACCAATTTCCAATGCCAGCGGGTGATGCACGTCCAACAGCCGGAAGGACCGCTGGAGGAACTGGATACCTGCTGCGGAGTCGGAAAAGACCACAAAGCGGGAAACTCGAAGGTCCAAACCAACATCCAGAGCAATTGCAAGTGCCACTAGCTCCCTGACAAAACTTGAGGGCACACACTGGAGCTGTCGAGCGAAGCAAAGCTTAAAATCATCCACAAACACACCAATGCCACCAGACCAGGTGTTCAGGCAAATGGAGGCATCGCAAAAGATGCGAACCTCTCCTGACATGCCCCTGTCCCCATTCCTGTCCCCCAGGCTGCACATATCCGCCAGCTTCCCGCACCACGCCCAGGGACGCACCAGGCGCACAAGGACTGGGAGGCGGAAACGACCAAGACAGTAACCACCAAGCAACGTGGCACCGTGACCCAGGGAACCCAGGTGACGCCTGACCGGTGGGCACACCACACCGTAATCGAGGATGATTCTGGCAATGGGGTCCGAGCCCCCCCTAGCCACAGCACGGAGGCAAAGAGACACCAGAAGTTCCTTAGCCCTGACCCGCACTGGCTGCTCCCCGGCCTCCACCAGCAGTGCCGGGACTGGGGTAGACGGCAGACAACCTGTAACAGATCGGAGACAGGTATTAAGCGCCACCTGCACCCGCTCCAACGCCCCCTTCGACGAGACCAAGAACGGCAGGTGAAAGTCCACAGCAGACCTCACATAAACCCTGTAAAAGGAAGACAGGATAGCCCTCCTAGTGGTCAATCGATTGGAGGAGAGAGCCAGCAGTGTCCTATGCCGCAACTCCACTTTCTCCCGGACCACAGTGGCCTCTTCCACCCACGACAGCTGACTGTCAAGGCGGACACCGAGGTAACGTACAGACCGGGACGATGTCACCAGGACCGACCCCATGCGCAGGGTCACCGGAACAAACGGGGCCCTGGAAAAGACCATGACCTCAGACTTGTTCAACGACAAAGACAGACCCCTGGCCTCCAAAAGGGCCTGCCCCCTGGCCACACTGTCTTCTAAGGCTACCAGGAGGGTGGGAAGCGTAGACCCCACCACCCACACGGCAACGTCATCGGCGTAGGCCACCACATTAGTGGTGAGGGCGAGCTCCACCAAGACCTCGTTAATGGCAACCGCAAAGAGCAGCGGGCTCAAGACGCTCCCCTGCGGCAGGCCACGGTCAGTGGTACGGACACTGGACCAGTGCCCATCCACCCTTGTGGCATAGCTCCTACCCCGCATGAGACCAAGGATGGCACCGACCAGCTTGGCACTAGTACACATGCCCCAAAGAGACGCCTCAACCCAGTTAAGATTCACCGTGTCGTAGGCAGCTTTGATGTCCAAGAATGACACTACAACAACATCACCCCTCACCCAGGCTTCCCTGACGCTAGACTCCAATAAAAGGATAGCATCCTGGGCACTCCTGTGCCTACGGAAGCCGAACTGTCTGTCGAAAAGCCAGTTGCCACCCTCCAAATGGGACTCCAGCCGTCTGCCCAGCATGCGCTCATGCGTCATTCGTACCCACGACAGCAGGGCAATTGGCCGGTAACTCACCACAGAGGAGCGTGGCTTTTCCCTACCGAGAACCGGCGTTAGGATCGAAAACAACCAGGCAGGAGGCACCGGGGCCCCATCAAACCTGGACTGCAAGAACAGAAGGTGGTCACGGTGGGCCGATTTACTGCTGAGTTTTATAACAATGAAAACGAAAAAAGTATGGTGATAACCAGAGATATTGAAGGTGTACATCCACTGCCTGTTCATATAATAGAATTGTAAAAAAATTTGGAGTTGTTTAAACTGAATCAAAAGTAACTTTGTTTTGTTTTAAAGCATATAAATAAATACTTTGTTTGTTGTTGAAATCTACGTATTTATTTTCTTGTGTGACGGTGTGATTTGGTAACTGCAGGTCCAGGAAACGCCCCATTGGCATGCAGCAAAAGAGTTAAGTGATCAAGAAAGCAGTTCAAGTTGTTGGGTTTCATTGATAAACCAAAAATTCGTCTTTTCTCTTTTGATATTAAATGGTTCCTACCGTATTGGATTAACTTCACGAGAGCATTCGTTTCACTGTGGATCAATCAAATAAATTTCTTATTAGATATCCTAACGACTAGCAATAAGTGGCGCTGCGAGTTTCACAGTCCAGATTATAACGTAAGGCTCTGCTTAATCAAAAGCAACACAACATCTGCAACCTCGCCTCGACCTTCGTTCATCCTTGTTGCCTCTTTCCAGGCCATCTGTCGTCGTTGGAAATGTCAGCAGTCTGCCAGCCGACTCATATCATCCCTTGCTCGCCCCTGTGCCTCTTTTTAAAACAAGGTGGCCAGTACCCGTTATTCCAGCTGTCACATAACGCGTCACGTCCCTGTCACCTGCATTATCCTCATGGCTCATCACGAAGCATCCCTCTTGGATCGACACCTCTTACCTCGTCGAGCCAGTCATCCCAACCCATGCCAACTGTCGCTTCTTCATTTAATGCTTTCGCACCAAGTAACCCGCCTTCAGCATTTGATGAAGTGACACCGACACCTCCCTTTTCCCACCTGCGAGAGCCGTCTCAACTTATCTTCTCACAATCCCTTGCAACCACCAGCGCTCTGGCGGGAAAACTCACCTCGTGCCAGTCGTGTTCACTGCACATACGTCGTTGCCAGTTACGAATCAGGCAAGACGGCGATATATTCTTTACCATTTTGAAGAGAGAATAAAAGCATATCTTATCATGGCTAAACATCATGCAGATCCGCTCCAACCCTCTAAATCTCACTCACACGAACTTGCCTTGTCCGATAACCTGAACATCGTCGTGCACGACAATCCTGAACGGTGCATGTGCTCTGCCATTGTTTCCTGCCAGCCAAGATTCGATCCTCACCAGGTATGCCAGAAACAATGAACCTGCGATTACTTCCGAAATCCCTGCTCAGTCTGCCACTTGATCACCCAGGCGACTTGGGATAAAATCACCATCATGCAACAGAAATCCAAACGACGTTCCAAACAAAGAAGGCAGAAGCAGCTGTTGGATAAGCTAAAAGCAGTCGGCGCCATTCCGCCAGTTCAAAAAAAAACCACTCATCATGGAAGTCACATCGTTATTCGACTTTGTCGTCACCATCGTCATTGCAGCTCAGAAAGGTCTGCTACCGATTCCAGTTTGCCCAGTTCTGCTCCCTGCTCCATCGACACGCAAGCAGATGTTGACAAAAGGCCTGCCTACTAAGATTAAGCCTACCACACCCGGCTCTCTACCCATCACTTCGGCTTCGGCGACGTCGACATCCACATCTGCCAATCAGCCCGACACTTCAGCAACGGCCCGCCCACCACCATTTGCTTCTGCTCTACCGAAGGCCCCAACCAAGCCACCCAGTTTCCCTTGTGCTCTTTTGGGTCTAGACTGCCATTTCAGATGGTCTGGGTAATACCCTGGCACACACCATGGATTTCACCTAGCATCCCACCTTCGGCAAGCAATCCGTCGCAGCCTTCACCTGTCGAAGGAGATGTCTCGTCAGCATGCCTAAAATTTAGCCCGTCGTTTACTTTATTCGTCACCTTTCTGCACGTTCTGCTAATACCCGTGCAAGGTCCTTCATCATAACCCTCATTGGCCACGACTGCCAAACTCATTGATGAATCATAACATCTGCACCAGACAATCTCCAGACAGCGATTCGAGCTAGACCTGGCGAATGCAAAATTTAAGTTGCATTCTTCATTTCCTTCCGGTGTCCAGAGGCTCTAGTGTCTGCAACACTGTCTCCTGTCGTCATCTAGGAGACCTGCTTACGTCTGCTCTCCAGTCTCGTCGAGGCTTCGGTGGCAGCATCAACAGAAAATCTGTGACTCACGCAACTTTTCCCTGCACACACCCCCGGTCGCTCCACCAATGAGGGTTATGATGAAGGACCTTGCCATCCCTACGATCCTGCTCGATCCAGTGAGCTCAAGGTTCGTCTGCACCTGCCGTCCACACCATCGCACCACCAGCACTTGTGTCCACTGACTTTTGGCTTCGCATCAGACTGGATAGCAGCAAACCAGAACCTCCCAGCAGACAAGTATGCAGCATTCTCCACATGGCCGATGATTTTGTCTCATTTTGGGCAGAAAAACCATACAACCATAAAACATGTACATTTCGTTGCTCAGACTGCTGCTTGACAACCAAGGGATATACCTTCAGCTTTCGCGCCCATCTCTAGCCACAATCCTTTACACCCTTCACTGGATCTCCGTTATTCTCCCTTCAGGGCAATGTTCAGACTAAAGACCAATTCATCCCAGCTGCCTGTACTTCTCTTTCCAGTACAACCTTTGCAGGATTGCATCTGTTGCCTTCACCCGATCATCCGTGCAACTGGTTCCCTCGCAGTTCTACGATTGAAGCTCACCCATGAACTTAACGACCATAACAAAGATGAGAGTCAACGTTGCGAAGGTCGTGTCTCTTGGTTCCTCGCAGCCACTTCATTGGAGACATGTAGGTCTGCAGCATTAACGATTCGCTGTGCGTCTGTCTCTGTGAACTTTTCGATTATACCTCTTCAAAATTACTTCCGCCAGCTCCTGCTGGTACTTCAAGAAGTTCCTTCAGCTCCCACTCTTCGATGTCTCCAGGTGTTAAACCTTCCAGCCCTCATTACCTCAGCCAAGGTAAATTGCAGCCCATCTTTATTTATTTTTGCATCAGTCGTCACTCGCATCAACATCATGAAGCGACAGGTTCTGTTAGTTCTTCAGGCCATCCGTGTCCTTGGAAACCAACTTCCTCCCCGAAACCCCCCCCCCCCCACTACTCTTTTTCCCCAAAAAATGTTTTTAATAAGAGACAAGATCGAATTTTTCTCTTAATTAAAATTTTGACACCTCACGTTCTGGGAGTCTGAGACTCCGGGCGAGCCAGCTTGTAACCCTAGGATACCCGGCAGGGTGGTGCCCGCTACCTTTTTAGACGAGGTCTACTGTATACTATAAATTACAGGTAATGTAGTTTTCGAACGGCACATAGAATCATTAATATCCTTGGGTGTAACCAGCTATTGTTTGTGTCTATTACTAACGAAAATATACATTACCTCCCCTCTTGAATCACCACCATGACATATTGAGAGGTTAAAATATGACAGCCGGTCGCGCCTCGGCGCTTTTGTAGGAGGGGTTCGCGTGTCGCATACACACTGGGTTACCGAGTTTGGCGGGCTATGTAACTCTCCTCTAGAGAAAAGACACATTTGAGAACAAGAAACACGTGTTTCAACTTTGTGGTCAAATAACCTTAACTAAATACAGATGCAAACCTACCCAAGCCTGTTTGGTTTTTCAATGTTAACAATTAAACCTTATCCGTAAATAAGACGCCAACCTGTTTCATTGTAAGTGTGGCATTAACTACCCAATTCTGGGCTTAAAGATCACCTCTGCAAGACATCATCAGTCTTCTAACAAAACTGGATGGTGGCTCTATTCCCGTAGGCACAGTGAAGTTTAGTACAAACGGCAATGGAAATGGGTTGCTATTTGACTCGTCAGTCTTTCAGTTAGAAGATCGAGTGTATCACTTTGACTGAGCGGCTACAGCGTTGGTCTTAAAAAATTGATTGGTCAACTCACATTCAGGCATGTGTACTCTGAACCCAAAGGGAAACATAGTGTAGCCCTGCACCTATATTTTGCTTAAAACATTAGAAACAAATTAAAAAGTAAAGTTGCGTTTAGACATAGATGCCGTTAAAATTGTAAAAACAAGCTTAAAGAAAATACACTAAATAAACAAGGCACAAATCTGCATTAGTAAGAGAAAATTTGAACGTGGTGATTGTCGTCGCATTATTGTGTGTCAACAATGCAAAAGCGGAAATGAAAAAAAAAAAGAAAACCTGGTTCGAATTCAAATGTTTTTATTTTTAAGTAATCCTGTGACTGACTGCCGAGATGCTGTAATGAATCTAGTAATCATAGGACTGACTGCTGAGAAGCTATAATGACTAAAATAATCATAGGAAGCTGCTGAGAAGCTTGATATGAAATAAAGTATTTACGTGACTGACTGCCGAGAAGCTGTAATGAATAAAATAATACATGAATAAGTTCTGAGAAGCTGTAATGAATAAAGTAATCATATGAATGACTGCTGAGGAACTGTAATGACCAAAGTAATCATGTGAATGACTGCTGAGAGGTTGTAATGAATAAAATAATCATATGAATGGCCGCTGAGCAGCTGTAATGGATAAAGTAATTATGTGACTGACTGCCGAGAGGCTGTAATGAATAAAATTATATGAATGACTGCTGAGAAGCTGTAATGAAAAAAGTATTTACGTGACTGACTGCCGAGAAGCTGTAATGAATAAAATAATACATGAATGACTTCTGAGAAGCTGTACTGAATAAAGAAATCATGTGAATGACTGCTGAGAAGCTGTAACGAATAAATTATTCATGTGACTGATTGCCAAGGAGCTGTAATCAATAAAATAATCATATGAATGACTGCTGAGCAACTGTAATGAATAAAGTAATTATGTGACTGACTGCCGAGAGGCTGTTATGAATAAAACAATCATATGAATGACTGCTGAGGAGCTGTAATGAATAAAGTAATTATGTGACTGATTGCCGAGAGGCTGTAATGAATTTACATCCGATGAATTGTCCGTGGAATGTGTTGTCAAAGAATCAGTTTTTAGTTATAGAGTGCTTTCAGACTTGGTACAACAGACTGCCGACTAAATGTGGACCATAATTTGTGGCATTTCTGACGGATGAATAGTAAAGGTAGATTTACATGATTAAAAGACAGTTGAATAAAAATAAACTAGTTTTTTGCCTAGTGGAATAGTATGTTCTGACAGTTATAATTTATGTAAGGGTAGAAGTCGTCAAAAATAAAGCTTTTAAGATTCTCTCAAGATGTTTGATT
The DNA here is from genome assembly GCA_023313725.1 of Lithobius niger. Lineage (NCBI taxonomy): Eukaryota > Metazoa > Arthropoda > Chilopoda > Lithobiomorpha > Lithobiidae > Lithobius > Lithobius niger. The sequence continues at coordinate 36,186 of JAHWFP010149527.1, forward strand.
ATTATTAGTAGCTAATTTAAATTTATTTTGAATGGACGATGATGCAGTAATTACAATTCTAGCTCAACTAAGCGGTCAGTCGTGAATTAGTTTGATTTGCTTGTAGATCGAGTGACACCCTTCGTAGCATTTATTTTTGTGTTAACCCACTTACAAACAGTCTACATTCCCGTTAACTTATTTTTAGATGGGAAGTTGTTCCTTCGAAATTATGGGGACTTGAGCTTCACCTCCCACGCGACATTTCCACTTTTATGAATTCATTTTCTGAGAGCTATTTTATAGAGTGTAATTACACACGGGCACAACTCTTTCGTGAGCAATATCACTCTGATACCAGTAACAAAGGTTGGACGTTCAAATCAAAGGTTTGGAATTTGCTTTCAAAAGTTAAAAAAATACTGGATTCACTTGCAGTACCATTTTGGTTGGCTGATGGTACTTGCCTTGGTAAGTATTTTATCTTGTTTTCTCTCCCATTTTAATAAATGACGAAGCAACTTGAATGATGGTCCCCAAGCATATCAATGATGGAAATGAACAGATGCAGAGAATGGAACGGCAACATGACGTCTTATTTGCTTTGGTGCTTCCATCATATGACCTTTGGAGCTTGGCCTCTATTGGTGTTAGTGGTAATAAAGACTATCATGCCCGCCATTTTGCTTTGTCGTTGTATTTGTTCGTGTCCTGTATGTGATTGGTACACGGTTGGTCGTTTTTTTTAACTGCTTATGCATTTTATGCATAAAGCAGTTTTTGAGATACAGACGGGGGTTAAGTCGTGGCGATTATCTAATGACGTCAAGTTGCACTTGAGTCGTTTATTTGTACGGGTCATGCGTATTACATTATTACATCGGAAGTGCCTGAATAGCAGTCGTTGTTCCTTGATTTTCAATGAGAACACGTACCAGCAAATTGTAGGCTTTGGTAGGCAACAGTTTATGATTAAATCGTTTGCATATGAATGGATCTAGGTCTTTGACTAAAAATGTTCGCCAATTATGTTTTGTATGAAAAAAAAAGTTGAACCGAAACTGGCCCAGCTTATTTCAGGTTTTGACAGCATCCATGGAAAAATTTATTCTATCTGTTGTTAGGCTTTGGGCGAACCACTGAAAAAAAGTGGCGGCTACTTTACGGTTCGCGGGCAAGGGTGTCTCAGTATTCTGTGCGTATTGGCAATTCGGGTAGTTATGTGGCTCCTGCTAATCAGGTAATTATTGTATAATCGATTATTTAGTGTAACAGTTTTTGTAGTGTCAATTCGACAAACGTGTGAGGCAACGGGATAGTGCATAATAGGTGCGTAGCTAACGGATTTAGAAGGCAGGGGCAGTACTACACAATAAAGGCAGAATTATAAATTCATTCCACGATCACTTTCGATAGTAAAATAAACAATAGAGGGAACAAGTTTACTTTACGCAAATGACCCGAAATTCGAAAAAAGAGAAAAAACCTACCTTTAATTTTCACGGAAGGCACTACAAATTAATCCCAAATTGCGGAAACTCGTTCAATCATCATTATCATAACCTAACCAATTAACTGCCCCAGTATGAAATGCCAAACCCCAACCAGTTCAGTATGAAATGGCAAACCCCAAACTTACCTAACTGACAATAACAACATATCCACACGAAACTGACAATAACAACCCGCCTATCGGAACTGTGTACGAAAAAATATATAAGGTGCCCTGCCGGCCCTGCGAGCCAACGCAAACACCGTATAGATGTACGGATTGTGGCGCTACAAATCAACCGTTTTAAGTCGTTTTAACACATTTTTGCACTCTAAAATCAACTGTCCCTGTATTTAGGAAGGCGTTGGAGCCATTTGGAATCAATATCGTAAGAATATCGAGTATGTGCCTAACGTAAACTTTAGCACAATAGAGAGCTTTGTCTTTCGTCTATGAAAATAATAATGTTGCGATTTCATAAAGGCAAGCGTTCTTTGATAGCAAGTGTGTCAGATTTTTTTATCCAATGTGCAGCTTGGAGCATCATAGAAACAAAGTACATTATCATGTTTCATTCACAATCCAACAGGGGGGGTTCGTTAGTCTGTACGCACAGTTATACTTCATTGGCATCCGGTAAGGTGGTGGCGATGGTCGGGAGGGGGGGGGGGGGGATTGCCTTGGTGTCTAGACGGGATCAACGGATTTAAGGTCAAATCTCCCCCCAGCTGTGCCAAAATAATATTAATTTTTTTTTATTCATTTACATTTCATTTATTAAACATTTACATTCATTTACATTTCATTTCATTAGTATTTCCGACTGAGGTCCATTTTTCAGAATGAGATGTTTTTCTTGGGTGTGATGGTGGGATGGTAGTTGTAGCTCCTCTTCTCCCTCTCCCAAAAAAAAAATCGACCATGGACGTATTGCATGCCTGAATGTTTAGACCTATTTAGTTGATTTGTACTATGAAACATACGTCGCTTTTAATAATAAGAGCGTAATCGGAGCATTGGTTATGATGGCTTCTATGCGTCTCGATTGTGTCCTCCGTTCTTCAACTGAAAGGGAGTATTTAACGGGGTGGGGGGAGGAGCCTGCTTTTATTTCTTTTTAGTATAAGCAGTGATTGTATTTATTTAAATTCTTATTAATTTCTGAAAAGGAGTTAGTCTGTACTTGTCTGCCTTCTTCAACACGATTTCTCCATCAGCAAGGTTGACTTAAAAGCACGATGGTCACCTGGTTTGATTGATGTTTGGTTGTTAGGCATGGTAATTGGTCTTTTTGATGCTCCCATTTACAGTTTGACAAAAAAAATGTATTCTAAACAGAGACTCCTTCCGATGTATTTAGTCTTAAGGTGTGTTTTAACTGTAGTTTGTGAGGCAAATCTAGACGTCAACGTGTTACTTAGCTTCAAGACTGTTTTTATATTAATGCTTAAATAACGACAAACTAAACGTACATTAACCTGTTGACACTTAAAGAAGAATGCCCTTATTAAGGATGAAAAGCAAAGCAGTTGATGAACAGATTACTGCAACAGAGATTGTACATAAGGGTTCTTTGGAAAGCAAAGCAAAGTACATCCAAGTAGTGAAGGACAAAAGAATAAAGTTCAAAAAACGGTTAGGATTAACCATTTCGTTTTTTGGTATAGCCTAATGAGTAAAAATAAGGACTTGAACCAAGTTTTCGACTCTCCCAGTTACTTGACGCAAGTTTAAAGCGTTTCTTTGTTCCTTGAAAAGGAGCTACAATCTGCTCAAAACATCGGGTGGAGTGTTTTTATCTGTGTACTCTTTGGCTTGTTTAATTATTATAGTTATAGTGTAACATATAAAATGGTTCGAAGGAAATTTAGTAGGTATATTCTTTGGAAGGAACATATTTGTAAAAAAAAAAAAAAGTAAAACGCGATGACCATTACGAACGATACGAATAAATGAAAAGTACTGGAAGCCAACTTGAACTTAATATCCAGACGTACTACTTGAACCTAGATGGATACTGACTTTCGTGAAATTAATTTGAACATTATTTTGAAATTTGGAGTATTTTACAGGTTTAATTTCAGTTCAGTGTTTGTTGAAAACTGTTCACTTCTTGTTGTTGTTGTGGTTGTTCTTGTTCTTGTGTGACACGGTTTCAGAAAAAACTACTGCACCTACCTAAAAGCTGAAACGTGATCTAGCCTAAGCCAGAAATTTCCTTGGGCTTCAACCTTACAGAGACGACTTTATCGATTGGTCTAGCCGTTCTGGAGTTACGGGTCCGTGAACGATGATTTTGATTGTTTTACATTGTTTTAACCATTGTAATTAGGGAACAATGCCACTCAGTAAACTCCATATCCATTCTTCGTCCACGTGTTATGTCTTTGCTAAAAAATCGATTGTTGAAGGGCGAAATGATAGATTTTTTAAAAAATAAAAAAAAAAAAAAAAATAATAATTTAAACCAAATTAAGCTACGTTGTCTATTTAGCCTCGAAATTGGCAGCTAGAAACTATAGAATGGCGTATTTATTTCGTAAATGCAGGCTTTTAGAGCTGAGGTGAATTGTTTCAAAGTGGCCAGCAACAATCGACTGCATGCATAAAGCTTTGTAGCCCGACGCCATAGCTGTAAAAAATATACACGGATTACAAACAAAAACGTCAAATGTGCTTTAAAAACGGGGTTATATGATTGCATTTTCACTTGTTAAAATGTACACGGATAAAAATTGATGATTTTTAATTGAAATAATAAAATGTACAATTGAGAAAATTCCTTCTGCTTATGTGCCGTTGTGCTTTACCAATCATATATTTAAAACGTAAAGCACAACAGCACCTAAACAGATGCAATTTTCTCAACTGATTGACATTTGATTCTTTCAATTAAAAATCATCAATTTTTATCCGAGTACATTTTACAAGTGAAATTCAATGATATAACCCAATTTTTTAAAGCACACTTGACGTTTTTGTTTGTAATATGAACTTATGTCTGAAAAGCATAGGAACAGAAATTACTGTCAGAAAACTAGAATTTGCTGCTGATTAAGCCCGCACAAATTTGTGGTCGGCTATAATAAAGTATAATTGCAATCTTTTAAAAGAACTTAAAGTAATTATTCTTTTGAATTTATTTTACAGGGTTTTTTCGTCAGTGTGACTTCATTGATTACACTACGGATTTAGATATTGGAATTAAGATTGACGATTTTCATCCAGACCTAGTATGTGACATGGTACGTCACGGGCTAACACTCAAGTACATCTTCGGAGAGGTGAGAAAAAGTTTTTTTTTCTATTTGCCGTCTAACATTTGGATTACCTGTAAATTTGGTATTCTTATTAAGAGAATACTTTTCCTAGTGATAGGAACGTTTAATTGTAGCCAGCCTCTTAACCCTTATGCCACTGCGCATGCGTCCACCCCCCACCCCCCACCCATATAAAGGCCGTGATACGAAAGGTAGCCGTCTTTCTTTCTATAACGGTCATGCTGTGAACACACTCGCCCCATTCCCGAAAGAAAGAAAAGATTTTTCCACCACGATGGTTAAAGTCAATGGCCCCGAATGCATCTCTTCCATCTGACTCTTCGATTACTGACCCTGATGTTGTCGTCGACCTACCGCCTCTCGCCTCTCCCGCCATGATCATCACAAGCGACCTTACTCATCAGCTCCTTCCTTCAAGGCGGCATCTTCCCCTGCCGAATGCCGTCCTTCAAGAAAAGGATTCCCTTCTCCCCGTCTTTCGGCCCTGCTTCCAGCCGGTCAAGTTGGAACTGCCGTCAACACGGTGAACACCTCTCTGGTCCCTCGTGGACAAGCCGCCGGTACCGCTGCATCTGACCTTCACTTTCTTCAATTTGAACTGCATAAACTTAAAAGAATCCTAATCCAAATTGAAGATTAGAGTTAAGTCTCAGAAAACAACCATGACACACAAGAAGTCACACTTTGAGGCTCCATTGGACCTTTCGTCTTCTTCGTCTCACCACGTGTATAGCTGCTATCACAAACCAGTGGCATATCTGACCAATCGCTTACGAAAGCTGAGATTGATGCACTCATCGCAAGGGCAAGACGTGATTTCAACCTGCCATGTTTTTCCCCCTCCCTCCGAAATGGACCTGTCAGGTCCACACACATGAATGGATCACTCTCTGCCGGACTTCTCCTCCTCCTGTTCCGGCAAAAAGACATCTCATATCACCTTCGACTTCCAAAAGCTGCTTCTGGTCATCGAATCTCCATTCCTTTTGTCTACCAGAAACTCCACGCTTTCGTCACCACGATGACTGAAGATCTTTAAGCACTTTTGGCACCGACATGAAAGCCGCCACAGCCGCAACAATGAAAGCAGCTTTGACAACGACATAGAATCTGCATTCGTCGACAGATGCTAGTCCGACCTGGACCAAAAGAATGTCAGCACGGTGAAAACAGAAAAGGAAATGCAGGCCTTCTCCCGAAATTTGGGATTACTTCAACACGAACTCATCTATGTAAGGCTCCAACTTGGATGACTGTATGAGACACACACTTCAGCGAAAGCTTCCGTAACGATGAGTACCCAACCGGGATCCCACTTTCGGACCTGCACAAAACGGTAGAAGACATCATACCCAGTTGTTTCTTATACAAGCTGTCACAGTCTGATGCAGTACCCACAAAGAACAGAGATTGACGACTGATTCGGCTTTTGCCTCCACGATCGGAACCCAAAGCCAACTAGCTGTTCTTGATCAATCGACTACATTTCTAGCAACCCTGCTGCAGAATGGTGGCCTATTAAACCCATCGAATTAGATAAAAACCATCCACCACCGAGAGCCGGCCGAGAAAATTGCTTTTTCTAGCCCCTTGGAGATGGTCATGTAAACACGATATATTTCGACACTTACTCTCAATGTACATTCTTGCCGGCTGACGGCAAAATGGATTTTCGGACTGCCTTACAAATTCCAAAGAAAATTGAAGTCCCTTCTGCTGTACTAAAGGACAATGACAGGATCTTACACTTAGGTCTACGAGTGGCATCTCAAGGAGACGTTCTGAACACGGCAGCAAATGTCCTCTGTGAAAAACTTTCTCAAAAATCGAATCATCTTAAAGCCAAACACTTCACTTTCTTAACTAGCAAAGTCTTCAAGAGGGCATGTTTTGCGAAATTCCACTCGATGAACTGGTTGACAAAGGCACTTTTTAACTCGACCCTTCTTCTACGTGATGTAGCCTTAAACTCTGCAACGAATTTAAAATAACTCCACTAAGTGTGAGCTACGAAACCAGCCAATTCATGAATCCGACACCATCTTCTGAGGCCTGATCGTGAACTAGATCCACATTTGGACATCTCTCGTAAGCCTAAACACAACACACCAAAACAAACCAAGCCTTTCAACGAGCAACAGAAGCCCTTTCCGAAACAAGACAATACAGACAACTGGAACAAACAATGGAACAGTCAAAACTACGATGAGTTCTACTCAAATTGCACCTCAAACGACCACTCTTTTCGCGGCAGATCTTTAAACCGAGGAAGAGTAAAAAGTTATAATAACAACCGTTGTTCCACCCCCGACTGTTGCAAGCCCCGTGACAATCATTGACATGAACCTTCTCTTCCCTGTAGGAGGTCGCCTCGTCATTCTTTCCCAGCCTGGTAAAAAATAACCTCCAACCCGATAATTCTTCCAATCATCAAGCACTGTTTTCTCCCAATATTCAAAAGTAATCCAATTTTGATCAAACCACCTCCGTGGGAATTCACTGCGCCAGTTTTCAACTGCCTTTCCGTCGAAGTCCAAGAGTTCCTTTCCAAGGAAGCTATTATAGAAAACAACGACCCTTTAAGACTAGGCTTCTACAGTTCAATTTTTCTACACCTAAGAAGTCTGGAGGAGAATGGCTCATTTTCAATCTCAAACCTCTCAACAAGATGAAAACTCCCATTTCAAAATGGAAACACTGGAATCCATCCGTCATTCCCTAAAATCTGGTGACTGGACTGTATCCATAGATACGCATACCTCCTGTCCCTCTCCATGCATGGGTATGCCACCTCTTTTGGTTCATGTACCAAGGGGAGGTCTTTGGATTTTTCTGTTTACCTTTCGACCGAAATGCCACTCCAAGCTTCACCCTCATTCTAAAACCGATTCTGTCCCAACTGCATCAAATCCAAATCCCCGCCAGCGCTTATTTAGACGACTGGCTTCTACAAAGCTCAAATCTCCTGAACATTGCTAAAGACCTCCTCGTCAACTGGGCTTTGGAATAAACATAAAAAAGTCACGACTTATACCTGCCCAAGCTTTCGTCATCCTAGGAGTTAATTTCAACCTTGAAACTGCAAAGTGATGTAATCTACTGAATGGTTAGAAGACATGATAACGCTCTCCAGATCCTTTCTGAGGAAGACTCCTACACTCACAGATCTGAATCAGCTCATACGAAAAATGTTTTCACTGGCAAATCTTGTCCAGTACGGAAGATGGATGACACGACCCTTTCATCACTACCGCATCAACACTTGTGGAATGTGTCTACAACCAGGAAACACCTCACATTCTATCGATGCTTCCTTCCCGACCGACGCTCTACTCTGGTGGTTTGACGTCATAGTCCTTTCACAAACCGTACCCCTTCACGAGCCTCAACCAGACATTCACCTGTTAACAGACGTTTCATTAGATGGATGGGGAGCATACATTGTTCATCGCAAAGCTTCAGACCTATGGACTATGACAGATCAAGACCACATAAACGTCCTCGAGCTAAAAGCAGTTCTGAACGGCCTAAGACATTTTCGGAATCAAGTCTCAGGAAAAGTCGTTCTAGTACAACTAGACAATACAACAGCACTTTCTTATCTTCGGAAAGAAGGTGGAACGAAATCCAGGACACTTCACGAAGTCATCTCTGTTATCTTTAATCTTTGCATTCAACTTAAAACCACAATTATTTTCTTTACAGTCACACGTTCCAGGAAGTCAAAACCTAATCGCAGACGCCCTTTCAGACGTCGCAACCTTTCTTCAGGAGAATGGACCTTAAAGACTTCATCTGCAAATATCTGTTCAACATTTGAGGAACCCCAATGGTCGACTTATTTGCTACGAAGCACAATGCCAAGCATCCCCACTTCATGTAGTCCCGGCCGACCAAGCATGGGCAGTAGATGGTCTCGCACACCGGTAAATAAAGTTAAATAAAGTAAATAGATAAATAAAGTACTGTCCCATCTAATTTATTCCAAAAAGCATCGTGATCATCAAAGATTGCGAGATTGTGAAAACGCTGAAGACACAATAATAAGTCTCAAATTTCGTCGTAAAAATCACCAAATTTAGTGCTGATAATAATCCCGTTAATAAGCAAGAATGCGTGAAATCTAAAAGCGTCATTCTTTCCGCAGACAGCAGCCAGAACAAAGAAGTCATGAATTTAATAAATCAAACGCAAATTCAAAGTGAAGGTCTGTTGGCCAATCACGAAAAGTTTGAGGAAAGCGCTTGATAAATTGCTTTTGTGATCTTAACTGACTAAATTAAATTGACACAAACGTAGGCGAAGCTGTATTTCATTGTTATAGTCTAGGGTAACCATCAGCCCAACTGAGGGGTGGGTTTTAAATTGTGCAAGAGGTTTGCACCCAGTATTGTGTATCGTTGCTTGTGTTGGAAATTCGTCTCACCATTTTAATTTGTGCCATGCAGGCAAAAATGTGATTGATAATGTTGTATGAGGAGAAAATTGATTCTCGGTTTTAATCCTTATATGTTTTATGTATGTCTCAGGCCGAGAGTGTCACCAAGCGTGCTAGGAAGGAAAGTCTAGCAGCCTGACGGACATAGCATTGACATCTGTAAAAGCGGATGGATCATCACGTTAGAGGGTCCACTCAATAAATTTTGGAATTCAACTTCAAAAAGTAAAAAAAAAATCAGCTGTAAGATGACTATTGTGGTTTCAAAAGATTTCTTCACAAGTTACATAAATTTAAGAATCCATTCTGTCCACATCTCTAATCTCTCGATCCAGCCTAAAAATCTGATAGCCAGCACAACAAAGACGAGAGTTTGGGATCCCAACGTCAGCCCAGGTCTCCGTGAGGAAAACACACTGCACGTCAACAGGACTGGCTGCAGCAAAAAGTAGATCAAGCTTGTTAACCACACTTCGTGCATTAAAAAGTCTACAAACAAACCCAGTACTGCAACCAGCACTAGAGAATGACTGCTTGGGGCCCACAAGTACAGGGGCTACAACTATGCTTAAAACCTGCCCATTACAAGAAATTAGTTTCCGTGACGCAAAGCATTGTACACCAAAGACCCTAGAATTCCTTTCCTCTTTGATGTTAAATGTACCCCATCACAAGCAAAACGTTGAATATCGTTCATTAAAATATTCCATTCGGGCCCAAAACAACATTATTTTACCACTGAACATGTTACGTCTAATTATTATCTAATGTCTGAACGTTAAAAACCCTGGAATCCCTTTCATAATTTTATCCAATGGGGCACTTGGAACATTTTTGGCCCATTTTTACCTTTTCTTTGCCCTTTGTGCATTTAAGATAGATAAAATTATGAAGAAAAAACCATTAAAACAATGACAAAAACCATTTAAAATAGTGGCTTTTCGATGATCATAATACTGATTCGAGCGTTGGGTAAATAATGTATTTTTCCCCCCTTTTGACCCGTGTGTGGGGGGGGGGGGCCCATGCCCGCGGTTGGAAAGTCCACGTACACCGTTGATTTTATAAATTTACGAACCTTTTAGCTTCAAATAGAGCATAAAATGCATGTGGATTGTGGAAATTTTGAAATGAATCTGAAAAGGAAGTGAAAAGTTATCACTTAAACACTAGTGCCGGATGAAAGGTTCTTTTGGTCAGTCTCTCATAGTCTGTCACTAAGAGTGATAAAACAGACAATTTACACAGAGCATTTTCATAACAATTTAACATAATACTGGTTGTTTGCGTTGCTTTAACTTCAACTGTACTTTACAATGTTTTACAATTGCAGTTATGCACACACGTTATTTTATTTCTGCAGATGAACGACAGCTTTGAACTGGCATTCCAGAATGACCAAATCAAGTTAGACGTATTTTTTTTTATCACTCTGACAACTTAACATGGAATGGAGCAGTTAACGTTCATAATGGAAAAAAATTCAAGTAAGTATGTGATGTATGCGATATATTGATCTATGCTGTTTTCCGTAAACCAATGGATCCTAACGCTTAGTCAGTGTTGAGCCTCTTGACATTTTTCCTCACTTCTAAAAACTTGACGCGTCCAGTCTTCAGAAACATTGGTTTTAAAGGCGGGTTGCCACCAAACGAAAGTTTGGATCATCTAGCGCCATCGAGCATTATCTAGTTATCTCTAAGACTCTAGAGCTTTCTCACAACAAGCAAAGAAATACACAAAGGAATGCTGTTTTTTAACACAACAAACAAGCCACGTGACTCCTTAATTATTGAGTAAAAATTTGGTACGTCCTCGTGCACCTGATTAAAAGCTTAAAGATTAATGATATTAATGCCACTAGATGACGCCGCCACGGTATTCTTTACAGTTTTCTCCAAGGTACTGCACGAGGACTTCCCAAATTTTTACCCAATAATTAAGGAGCCACGTGGCTTGTTTGTGTGTTTAAATGTGTTGCTTTGGTAATTACTTTGCTTGTTGCGAGAGAACTCGAAATGGCTAAATGCTGCAAACTCTAATTTGGTGGCAGCCCATCTTTAAGCCGAGATATTTTTTGTCGTACAATGATATTGTTATGCTTGAGCATTTTTGTAGATGTTCAGAATCCGCTTCCTTGCTCTGAAATGCCCTAGTAGTGCCACCGAAATTTCATATTTTCAAGTGTAAACAATCATAGTACCAATGTCCGTGATCTCATGTCTCTATGGCAATGGTGTAGTGTAACAGTTTCAAATGTAATAAATTATTTAGGTTTAGGTTTTTATGGATTTGGAATTGGAACGTTTGTGTAGGCTTGTTAGGTTGGTTGAGGTTTTACTGAATAAGCTACCGACAAAACGTAAAGGTGCAACCCTAATCAAATTGCTGACGATGTTGAACAAGTTAATAATGTTACTCTTGCTCTGCCAATATAATAATATAATAATAATAATTATTATATAATAATATAATAATAATAATAATAATTTCAATAATAATAATAATAAGTTTGTTTCAAATAATTACAGTATTACTGTAACCCTCGAAGCCTTAATTAAATACTTATATGAGTTTCGTAAGTCACCAGTCTTAAAAATCATAAAGTTATCATCATAACAACAACGACTGCACATGTTTTCATAACAATTCACTTTCATTTTTACACTAATAATTCAATAATCTTTCTTCTTAATATATATGTATGCTAACTTCTATTTTCCAGTATATAAGTCAGCATTTTTTTTTAATTCACCCTTATTCATACACTTCATTATTTCCTTTGGTACTCCATTAAACAAGTCTGGTGTAAAGTAATCCCTTTTTCTTTTTCCATAATTATTTTTACACATTTGCAATTTATAACTATTTTTTCCTACTCCGGGTTAACTTTTATAATTTATTAAAACTTTGTGCTTATTATTAAGAAAATACTTTGTCAAGATAAAAATTTTTTTTTAGATCTTTTATCTTCATAATTTTATTCTCCTGAAAGAGAAATAATACTTTATTTCAAATTACAGTGTAAGTGTAATCCTCGAAGTTGTATAAAACGACTTGTATGAGTTTTACTACATCCTATTCATTATTAACATTTCGCATTGTTGTGTTTTATTTTTTGTTTGTTATACACTAAATAAATAAATAATAGATTCACTTGGTAATAACAGTGATAACACTGGAGTTAGCATAATATTTTAACATACATTTATAATACAATAATAATAATAATTTAATAATAATAATAATCAGCTAGTTTATTCACGAAAAATGCACGAAGTTTACGAAGAAACTTGTCTGTGCACTGAATACAGTAGTAATTGAAGAGATAATTGAAACTCGTATAATATCTTCGAAACAATATATGTTTATAAATATTATTATAATGGTTAAAACTTCATGTTAATTTCCAAGATTAAAACTATCAACGTTGTTTTCCTAAAAATGTCTGTATTAAAGGTAAACAAAATAAAAGAAAAGTTAAAAAATATATCAAAACCTCTAAAATTAAGGTTAAATATGCAGTTAAAAATCCTTATTACAAATGTAACAAACTACAAATAGATAATAAAAAGAACATCTACTTAAAATTTAAAAACCAGTAAGAATGCAACAGAGAAAATGATTAATAATGATAATAATAATTTATTACAGTTACAAAAAATATACAAAATAGAAAGTCAGTAAAACAAAGGCACACGAAGCTAAAGAAGCTTGTATGTGCAAATTGCAAAAACAGTATACAAAATTATATTTTCATATATTATATACATTAGAAAAACATCCTAAAATTTTTTTTAATACTTATTAAAAATAAAATAAAAGTAAAAAAAACAAAAAACTTGTTAATGGTACAAACCAATGGTACTAAACAAGTAAATTCTCAAACCAGGTTTCGTGGTAGTTACGGAATATTAATTATTCTTCCAAAATCTATTGTTTTAGTTTAACTTTCATCTCAGTAATGTTTGCCAGATTTCTTAGAAATACTGTATTTTATTAAATTTATTTGGAATTATATAAGGTCTATTTCTTTTTCCGTATAATTCCTCCAAGTTGGAGTTACAAGCCAATCTGATTAAGCCCTAGTTGGTCTGTTTATTTTAATTTTGAACATGTTATTAAAGTAATTTTGTGTCAAAATTTGATATTCAATTAATTGTAAAGCACTCAAAATTTTATTATCTTTTAATAAAGTATCAGCTGATTTATTATTGCCTTGTTTTTGAAACAAGACTTTTATAGCTTGATTTTGAAATTTTTGTAATCTGTGTAGGTAGCTTTTCTTAGTAGTTCCATATATACTTACATGCATATTGTATTTGAGAATTTATCCAAGCTTCGAAAAGATTTTTCTTAGCGTTATCGGAAAGCAAAAATCTTATTTTATATAGAAGAGGTATTGTTTTTCTAATCCTGCTGATTGTTAAGTTAATATGGATTTCAAATTTCCAGTGTTCATCTATTTCAAGTCCTAAATATTTTGAATTCTGTACTTTTTCAATTTTGATAGTTTCACTGCCTAATTTTAAAGTTATGTTTTTTCTGCATGCTTCAGCATATGAGAAGTTTTAAATTGGAGGCAACAAGTTTTTGTTGGACTAATAAAAAAAAAAGATTGTTATGTAAAAGATATTCATTTAGAATGTTAAAATCTTTCTGTAGCATATTGATCATTGTGTCGTAGTTGTAATTTATAGAAAACATAAAGCTATCGTCTGCATATAAGGTCAAATTTGTGTTTAAATTTTAAATTCTCGATATCATTTACATACAATAAAAAAGTAATGGTCCCAAAATGGAACCCTGTGGTACCCCATTCTCAATCTTAGTCCAGTTACTGAATTCGTTGTCAATTTTGACACTGAAAGTTCTGTCTTTCACGTAATTATCTATAATATTTAACATTTTGCCTCTAATACCTAGTTTATAAAGTTTTGTGTTAAATGTCTCAATATTGATCGTATCAAAGGCCTTTTGTAAATCTATCTGTAGAGCAGAAACATATTTACCTTCATTCAATGCATTTGTAATTTTGTCATTATATAATGCAGAGCAACAATTGTGCTTTTTTTGTTTTGATAGCCAAATTGATTCTTATAATTATAAAAGATTAAAACGATTTACATAGTTGATTATTCTTAATGCAAATAATTGTTCTATTAATTTGTTTATGGATGATAACAGCGATATGGGTCTGTAATTATTATGGTCATTCATTTTTTTTGTTTTTATAAATAGACTATACAATCTGTTTTTAAAAATTCTTCGGCCAAATTTCTTTGTCAATAATTAGATTTATAAGTTTTATAAGAAATTACTGATGTTGTCTTTGCATTTTACTAAGTGTTCCATTTGTATCCCATCAAAACCAGTCGATTTATTTATTTTAATATTGGTTAAAACGTTTTCAATTCAGTAATAGTTGGGCCCGTGATTATCATTGTTTTATCAAAATCAATTTTGCTTGCTAAGTTATCTCTAATGTTCCTGTTACAAATGCTTTCATTGGTCTTCTTTATTAATTTTAAAACTTGTTCTTTAAAATTAGTTGCGAAATTGTTACATATAATTTGAATTGGTTCTTTAAAAGCCTTTTTAATCTGTTCTTCAATAGTAACTTTCGTCTTTTTATTAGTAATATAATTAATTTTTTCCCAAGTTTTTGTTGGTTCTTTTTTATTACTTGTAAAATAGTTACTGTAGAAATTCTGTTTTACAATGTTTATTTGTTTTTTCACATTTGCACATTTCTTTTTATATAAATCTATTAACATAAACAATGGTACGCCTTTATGTTTACTTATTTTACTCCACATGTTATTTTTTTCGTTAATTAATTTCAAAAGACTGGTGGTCATCCATTCTTGCTTGAGTGTTTGTTTTGCCGGTTTTAAACTATTTACAATTTTATTATTATCATAAAAAACAATAATGGTTTTTTCTATGTAATTGTACATATCATTTGGATTATCAAATTTATTTAGCGTGCTCCAATCGTAATTCTGCAGTTGTTTTACAATTGCATAATGATTAAATTTATAACCATATTTTTGTTTAGTTAGTTTTTCTTCTAAAATGTCATTATTGCAAACTTGTAAAATTGAATAGAAGTGATCCGCAACTTTAATCTTAACCACAAAACCTTTTGATGTGTATTTATTAGACTTGATATAAAAATGGTCAAGACATGATTTGATTACTTTTACCAGCCTGATATCTTCTCTTGTTTCAGTGATAATCATCAACGAGAATCCCAAAAAAGCCATCAGGTTTTCAAAACGTTCTATGTCATGTTTTTCTCTATGATCTTGAGTTTCTTTTAACAAATTAAAATTTAAATCACCTGCTACAATAAAATTTTCACGTATGTTCTTGTTTTTCATATATCGTTTTAGTTCTTTCATACATTTAGTTCGACTTGAAGAAGGTTTTCTATAAATAGTTAAAAGGTTAAAAATTTCGTCATAAAAAGGAAATTTATCATTATTGCATCATTTTCGTCTATTTTAACACATTCACTACTCTTAATTTCTATGTCTTCGTGAACAAATATCAATATTCCACCACCCCTTTCCTTTTCCTACAGACATTTTGCATTTCATAGTTTGGTAGATTATAATTTATCACTTCTTCATCTTTGGTATTGATCTCCATTGCAATAACAATATCTAAAAAGATATCAGCACTCCTCAATTCTCCCACAAAGAGATCCCAGTTGAATCGATAGCTTCGGATATTTTCCTGAATAATTTTAAATTCTTTGTTTTCTTAGCGATTACAAGTTTTTCCTTTAATTCACTAAAGCTATCGGCAACATCGTTGATATACAGATCGTCTTCTTCAAACGTTGCATTTTGTTCCATGTCTGCAAAATGTATCTTCTAATTAAATAGTCATTTAGTCAACTTACGAGTTTATTTCGTTTCATTTGCAATCTTTTCCAAATCTTCATCACTTTTGATTGTTTTTACTTGCGTGTTTTGCTCTTCCTTCTCTAAGTTGATTTTTCCATTGTTGAACCATATGTATTTGTATTCTTTTTTCAGGAGTTGCTTTGTCCTCCATAACAGAGACTTGTAGTATGGTGTCAGATGTTCATTTATAAAAATTCTTTCATAGTTCTTGTTCCCAAAAACGTCATCATTTGTAATCTTGTGTTTTATCGCTGTCAGCCAGGCATCTCTGTCATACCTTATCTTAAATTGATCAATTTTTTGTCTCTGGTCTCGTTTTGTTTCTGCATGGTAATCTATGTGCTTTTTCTACTTGGACTAAGTTAAAATACTTTAGCTTCAGTTGGTTAGCAATTCTGATCTTCCATGTTTTCATTCTTTTCCGTTTCCACGCCATATATTTCAACGTTTTTATATCGACTGTATTGTTCATTTCCATGCTGGCATTGTTTGATATGGTTCACAGTAGTTTTGATTTTTAAAGTTTCACTTTCTTTCCCTTCCAAGATGTGTATCCGTTTTTCTAATTTTGTTACACTTGTCCTCAGTTCTTCATTTTCTTTCTTCATGTCTTCATATTTTTCCTCAATGAAGTTCATTGCTTCTACAATTTTGTCAATTTTATCAATGTCTTTTTTCATTTTCATCAATTCATTTAGTTTTATGTCCATGCCCATAATTGTTCTTTTTAAATCTTCATCTTTTGTTGAGTTGTTTCTTTTCCTGCATCTCTTGCATATCCACTCAGCAATTTTCTTTCTACTCATTTCACGAATAGTGGAAATTGCCAATCCTGAGCATTTTTCATAGTGCCATTTTTCTTTACATCTCATGCAGACTAAAATGTCTCCCTCATTTGTTGTGGTCTTTTCTTCACATTCTACATAAAGTGACATGTTGAGAATTAGTTTCCTGATGCAAAAACTATTTCGGGTTAATGAGTTTAGTCCGGGTTAATTCCATTAATCCGTGTATGCACCTTTTAATCCAGTATGATAACTGAACACATTTTATTGCTACAACACTTTCTGAGTGATTCTGCCTCAAAATTAGATCACGGAAAACCGAAGTACACAGTCAATAACTCGATTTCAAAAGTGTCTCAATATGATCACTGATTGTTCATGCTTAAGTAACATACCTTCAGTTTTGTTCAAGACTGTTATAATATGCCAACTAAAATAAATAGACATAAATCGCTGGAAATAATATTAAGGAAAATTGGAAATTAGCCAACAGCGAAAATCATACGCTAGAAATAACGTAGATCAGTAAGCCACCTTTATGTACTTACGTTTCGCCCAGTTCGCCCTCAGATCACTTGCATAGCTCCTTAATCGCTATGGCCACATCCTCCACTGGCATAAAGATAACTCACTGAACCCGTTATTAAGGTCACAACCGTGACCAGGGTTCCATTCGATGGAAATTCACTCGTCCATAGACAATGGAGAGGGAAAACAAATCATACACTCACAAGGCTCAATAAAGGAGAAATAAATAGACATAAATCGCTGGAAATAATATTAAGGAAAATTGGAAATTAGCCAGCAGCGAAAATCATACACTAGAAATAACGTAGATCAGCAAGCCACGTTTATGCACTTACGTTTCGTCAGAGTGGCATGACCCGTATTCTAACCAGCTACCCAGTTCGCCCTCAGATCACTTGCATAGCGCCTTAATCACTATGGCCACATCCTCCACTGGCATAAAGATAACTCACTGAACCCGTTGTTAAGGTCACAACCGTGAACAGGGCAACATACGACCGAAATTCACTCGACCATAGACAATGGAGAGGGAAGACAAATCATACACTCACAAGGATCAATAAAGGAGAAATAAATAGACATAAATCGCTGGAAATAATATTAAGGAAAATTGGAATTAGCCAACAGCGAAAATCATACACTAGAAATAACGTAGATCAGTAAGCCACCTAACCGGCTACTCAGTTCGCCCCCAGATCACTTGCATAGCGCCTTAATCGCTATGGCCACATCCTCCAATGGCGTAAAGGTAACTCACTGAACCCGTTGGCTTACTGATCTACGTTATTTCTAGTGTATAATTTTTGCTGTTGGCTAATTTCCAATTTTCCTTAATATTATTTCCAGTGATTTATGTCCATTTGTTTCTCCTTTATTGAGCTTTGTGAGTGTATGATTTGTCTTCCCTCTCCATTGTCTATGGCAGAGTGAATTTCGGTCGAATGGAGCCCTGGTCACGGTCGTGACCTTATTAACCGTCCTTCCCTCGTCATTCGCATCCGTTTGGCTTCCTTTGCCCTTTCCAGTTTTTCCAAATGTTCTTCTGTCTCCGAAGGATTTCTCTTTTTGACGATGCTTTCGCTGGCTGATGCCGGCAAAACTTCACGCACGCCTCAGGCTTCTCCCTCAGAGGTTGTTCCTTCTCTTGTAGCACCACCTTTGATTTTTCCCGGGCTCCCCGCCGCCTCGATACCCTTCGTGACCTGCGGTAGTTCAACTCGTTTAGCATCATTTGGGGCCCCAACAGTTTCAACAACTACCGCTGCTTTCTCTCGGTTCCTGGGTCTTTTCTTTATTCCAGGATCATCGTTCCCGCTTCAACCTGCTTTGCCTTCGTCTTCATCAACTTGCCTGGAAAAGCCTTTACCATCAGTCCCAATCTGTGACAGATCCTGCTCCTACCCTCTTTCGCCTCAAGCTACATTTGGGTGTTCTGCTTGACGTTCATTTTCACGTGGGTTTTCTGACCCTATTTCTTCTTTACAGATAAAGCTTACAAAAAAAAACACAACACACCACAACCAATGGCAACATTACACCGACAATGGCCGTTCATCAACAGGCGGACAACCACTGTGAGTCTGGAGGTTGTTCCTTTTATGTCAATAGGACTGCTGCCTCACTGTGTGTACAGCACGTAGCATGTATCAGAACCATCTCCGTTCCAGCTCTTTCATATTTCCTTTGGTCTGCTGCATCAGCTCCTTCGCAAGTTCCACCTTTCATCGGTTGGGAGGATGCCAGTCATACTGGACCTCCCCCCTTCTCTTTCATCGCCCGAGGGACTTCTACTCTATTCATCCCACGAAATAACCTTTGTCTGGTGAGGGATCCTTGCGGCTCTGACTAGATCTCTCTCACAAACCTTCAAGCACGCTTGTCTTCAGCCTTCTTCGTCTAGAACACCGTCGTTCAAGCCATCTTGTCTTTACTCAACAACAGCCTCTTTTACTACCTCGGCTACGTTCCCCATCTCTTACTCCTTGCCTTGTTGGACCGTTGGGATAGCAAGCCTTCACTTTAGGAATACAGCCTCCTTCCCCATGCTATTGCTTTGTCAGCGGGGCCCTGTTACAAGGCTCCTCGTCACTTCACTTTTGCCCCATTCTGGTCGTTCTGATATTTGACCTCGCATTCGTAGGTCAGCGGCGTTCGGTCTCTCACGAAAACTTCCCCTTTGCTGATGCGCCGCTATATGCCCCTACGTTGCTAGCCATGCTTACTCCCACCGCGTCTTGGTGGGAAATCAGAACCGTTACTACGCTTTGTCTTTATTCTCCCATCAGAGTGAACACTTCATTACCACGTGTGCCTTTCAAGTGTGATCTTCCTTTCTTCAGGATGGTTGCCCTTTTTTGATCCTCCACGTTCACCAAGCCCTGAACATTGTAAATATCCTACCTTCGTTTCTGGACAAGTTCACCTCGATCCTCATTTGGTTTGCCAACGCCACCGTTCCTGCAACTGTTATACAAAGCTATGCACACCATTTGTAAGACCATCGACGAGGACACTTGGGAGCTTTGATCAAGACCAACCAGAAAAAGTTACTGATTCGTTCTGCCCAGAATGCCCGTAAAAGGGCTTGGGGTCTTTCACCGCTCGTGCTGCAAAGAAAGATGCTCCTTCATCTGCTGTTAAACTGCCATTATGTTTGTCACCCTTCAAAATTTTATATATACAAGTTAATTGCAAATGCAACCAGAATTGCAGTTATTATACAAAGCTATGCACCATTTGTAAGACTGGGCTTTTATCGAGGTCAACCAGAAGTAGTTACGGATTCGTTTTGCCCAGAAAGTCCGTAAAAGGGCTAGGGATTGTAGAAAGCCACCCTTTCATCTGCTGCTAAACTGTCACAACGTTTGCCGCTCTTCAAGATTCTGCCAGCTTCACTTCTGTCTACTTCCCATCAGAGACTCAAAAAGACGAAGGGCCTCCCTACGAAAAATCCTCCTTTCGTTCAGTAGCGCCTTCGACTTCTTTGCCTGCCGCTACGCAATTCATTGCTCCTTCTGCTCTTTCCGTCACGTTTCCCATCCAGAACCACCTCCCACCAATCCTATCGACAATGGTCGTCCACCAGTTGTTCCGTCACGGCTGTCTCCTGTTGCTTCGGCTTACGCTGCAGGCGCCCCTTATTCGCTTCTCATCAAAACAGCAAGAACATTTCTGGCTCGTTGTCTACATCTAGTTCCATGCTGGATTCCACTGCAACCTTGCATGCAGCCATCTGACGTGGACTTCAGCTGTCGCTTTACGACCTCGCCCACTTTGGATCTAAACATTTCGGCTGTACTATCTGCAGTTCACACCCTCTCTGCGGAAACTACTGCCCTCCCTGCAACCAACGACATTCCTACTGTAATGTATGGTGGGGCTGACATCTTGTGGGTTCTACTATATTACTACAGACTATAGAATCAGAACAACTCAGCTGTAGGTCAACACAATACGGAGTGTTTATTGCCAGTGACAGGGCTTCTTAAAGACTTTACAGAGTCATGGGACACTGTGTGTCACATATGTCGCATGGAACATAATATGTAACAACATGGTAAACTATGGGAGTACAGTTATGGGATGGTTAACAGAAAGGAACTAAAATGGCTACCTATTGTGGTGCCTCTATGACGACACCACAATACAACCGAAGAACTAAAAAAAAAAAAAAAAAAATACAATTTTCTAGCTGAAAATAAAGAATGTATTAATTTTTTCGTTTACATGTATTGTTAGTCACTGTCTGTCTTACTGGAATTACAAATTGTTCGCTTTCAAAGAGAAGAAACTAAACATTTTGTGAAAGCTGTTACATAAGATTAAAGATTAAGATAAAAAAATTAGTTAAGACCTGTCTGAAAACTTGACAGTCTGATGCGGGTACATTTTAACAATTTTAATCTTTTATTTTTTAACAATCAAAGCTTAATGTGCGTATCCTTTTTTTTTATAAGTACAATTTTCTGGCGAATTCGTAGTTAGCAACGGAGTAGGCTAACTGTAAGATGTTGACACCATTATCTGCTTGCTGTTCTGGTACTGACAGCTGTTCGCAGATGATGTTAGTACTTTTGGATATCCATATAGCTGATTTTTTAATGCTCCATCAGCATTTAGTGGACATCTGAAGGATTTGTCATGAAAAGAAAAGAACAAAGTGTTAAAACCGAAAAATAACTTTTTCACAAATAACAATGGTACAAAACATTTTTCCAGAATCAAGGAACAGTTTAAAATTAACATGGTCTATTCCGTGCACGATTAACGCAGGACTTAACATTTTCGCGATCGCCGCAGAAGTTAAAATGAAACCCTCCGTTGGGTTTACATATCACCGATTACAACATTTAAACAACGTGGTTAACCAACAGCCAAAGTAGTATTTATTACGTAATTTTGGTTAAAGGTTGAGTTTCTCTGGAATTTTGCGATTACGCTTAGGACGATTTGTAGTGTCTTGAGACTGTGCTGATGAATCATCGCGGAGCGGTGATTGCACAGCATTACGTTTTTTAGCTTTGTGCCTAGCCTTCACCTTAGCAGGCTCTGCTGACATTGCGTTGGGAGACTGCGTTGTTAATATCGCAGGCTCAGGGCCCTCTGTCTCCTTATTTTCTCGTAAGAGAGCGCTGGAGGATGGAGACAAGGCTCGCTGTCTGACGTCACCAGACTCAACCACTGTGGATGTACGGGGTGAATTGCTTCATAATGAGCTGCACTCTGGTGCTGAATCTCGCTGAATATTAGGGGAGGCATCCCTGATTGGCTGAAGCAACGGCATAGCAACAATGCTTCTTCGTGATTGGCCTAACGAACGGCACTTAGATTCGAAACGGGCAGGAGTCAGCTGACTTCCCATTTGGTTACTATTTCCGCCTAAAGATTGCCGTTTTTTCGATTTAGTGCATCCTTCGCAATTATCGACAAATTTATTCACGCTCGCCTTGGCAGATTCCGACAACGGATTATTTGCATTGATCGAATTGTCAACGAAGTCTTCCGCAATTCTAGGATGGAGATGGTCACGGTGCTTTCGCACGAGCTGTTGTTCAGTTGTAAGTACCACGTATAATTGATGCGGAAGCAGCTCATTAATTATTCTGTTAGCCCATAGCTTGTTATTTGGTAACGCTAAAATCACGAAACCAAACTTCTTCGCCAACCTTGTATTTCAGCAGTTTACGGTGCTGTGTGCTTTTAATTTGTTTCTGTTGGTTGCGTTTTGCAATGGCTACTGGATCAGGATAGAGTAAATCTAGACCAGATTTTAATTCTCGATTAAAGTAAAGCTTACCAGCTGTGGCTTGGGTGGTAGAACTTAGTCTAATTCTAGATGAAATTATGTAAGCATTTATACTTTCTTGGATAGTGGACCCGTCTCGCCTTGCTGCCTTGTAAACGCGTTTAAAATTTCGAACATAAATCTCAGCCAAACCGTTCACCCAAGGGGAAAAACTAGGGTCCGTCAGGTATCGAATTCCGTTCAATTTTAACCACGATTTGAACTCTTGAGACATCCACTGACTCCCGTTATTCGTAACGAGTGAATCAAACAAACCATATTCGGCAATGTGGTTATTGAAAATATCAATAACTTTAGCTGATGTCGTACTTTTCATTTTATGTACAAACGGTATTTTGCTGTGAGCATTCACCATTATCAAAAACATGTAGTTATCTAACGGTCTAAGGAAATCAGTGTGAAAACGAGTATTAGGCTTAATAAGATACTCCCAGGTGTGCTTGGGACCTGCAGGTTGAGTGTCCTTAAATCTTGACAATTATTGCATGATTTAACTTTCTTTTCGATATCCGCGTCAATAGACGGCCACCACATCTTAGATCTAGCCAAGCCTTTAAGTTTCACAATGCCAAGGTGTGAGCTGTGCAGATCGTTTAATATTTGTTTACGCAAGGCAGAAGGCACGACGACTCTATACAACCAAAACAAAGTATCAGATTCGACAGAGATTTCGTTGCGACGTGTGAAAAACGGAGTCATGTCTGGATTATCGCAAACAGCAGGCCACCCATGATTTACGTAACGGTAAACATTCGAAAGAAGCTTGTCCTTTCGGCTTTCAAGCACCAACGTTTCGTTTAAAACAGGCAAATTTGGTATTGTTTCTACGGCCAAAAACGTTATATTGGGCTTCTGCTTCCTCAAACTCCTCAGTGTTAGGGAGTGACAGCCTAGACAAAGTATCGGCTGTTAGATTTGGTTTTCCGGGAATGTGTTCAAAATCATAAGAGTATGCATTGAGCATTACTGCCCATCGTTGAACTCGAGCTGCTGCCTTCTGCAGTATTCCTTTCTTAGGGCCATAAATCCACCCTAAAGCCTTCTGGTCAGACTGCAGTGTGAACTTCTGACCATAGACATATTCATGAAAACGTTTCACTCCCCACGCCACGCTGAGTGCTTCTCGGTCGAAATGACTGTACCCAGCTTCGGCTTTAGTTAGTTTACGGGAAGCGAAAGCTATTGATCGCGATTCCACATTTGGCATGACATGCATTAGGCACGCACCAATTCCGTAGGGCGAGCCATAGTGGACCAAAACGTTTGATTTAAGAAAAAGTTGTTTAACTGAGTTAACTGCCTTGTCACATTCTGGCCCCCAGATCCATTTAACTTTAGGGCTTAACAACCGGGTAACTGGAGCCAAAAGGTGCGCAAGGTTTGGTAAATATTTACAGTAATGATTCACAAACCCTAGGAAGCTTTGTAGCTCTTGAATACAAGTAGGATTTGGAGCCTTAGTGACAGCTTCGATTACCTCAGAAAGTGTGTGCAATCTCTCTGCATTAATCATGTGGCCCAGATACTTAAGTTCTGGGCGCGACAGTTTACACTTATCGATACTTAGTCTTGCCCCTGCATCCTGCAAAGCGGTTAAGAGTTGATCTAACAAATCATCATGCTTAGACCCTTTCCCACTTACGAGGACGTCATCGTAAAAGGGAAGACACTTTGGAATCTCACTGGTGATTTCTGTCACGACCCTCTGGAAAATTCCAGGGCTAGATGCAAGACCTAGAGGTACACGCAACCAGCGGAACAGACGCAATTGTGTGTTAATCGTTAGAGCCGCTTGCGACTCATGATCCAGTTCTATTTGCAGGAAGGCATCCTTAAGATCGATTAAGCTGAAAGTGTCACTCCCAGCTAATTCGCTGAACAGTTCTGCAGCCGTGGGAATCGGATAATGGTCCACCTCCAATTGTGGATTTACTGTTGTCTTGTAATCTCCGATAATTCTAATGTCGCCGTTAGCTTTATGAACTATCACTGTCGGGGTCGACCATTATTAGGTTTCCACAGGTTCCAGAATGTTTAGGCTAACCACTCGTCTAATCTCCTGGTTAACCTTTTCCTCGAGCGCTAAGGGAACAGGTCTGGCACGACAATACGCAGGTTTAGCATTCTGTTTAAGTTGGATTTTAGCCTTATACCCTTTAAATTTTCCCATGCCAGGACTGAAAAGTTCAGGAAATCCCTTAACTATTTCGTTAGTGTCAACAGGTGAACCTTAACTCTCTTGACACGTTTGACTTTTGTTTGTAAATCATAAAAGGGATTATAGTCAACCCTAAAGACTGAAAGCCAATCTTTGCCCAGTAAAGCTGGTTTGTATTTGGTAGAAACTAAGGCCTCTAAGTTTTCTACTTGTCCCTTAATTTTGACTGAAAGGCTAACTGTGTAAATCGTCTTTTCTATTCCTTCGGTGTAGGAATGAATGGAATATGGACTTAATTTCAATGGACAACTTGAAAAATACTTCCTATGCCATTCAATAGGGATGGCATAGGCATCCGCTCCGGAATCGAGTTCCATGGGAAGCTCAATTTCATTTAAGCTTACTGGTAAAACCCATTTGTGGATTATCATGGAATTTACAACAATGATTATTTTATTTGTTGCCAGGGGAATTGTTGAAATTTGGTCCGCAGCCTCACTTATGCCAACAGTGTTGTTATTAATGCAGTAATCATCCTCCAACTCATACTCACTACCTGACCCCACTTCCGGATTACTAGTTCAGTTTCGGATTCACTTTCCGATTCACGGACTACAGTATGAACGTTTTTATGGTTACTGTATTTTTGCTTGCTTTTGGGCCTAGGCTTAAAACTTGAACTCTTGCTATTTTTTAGAGGGTTCAGTAGCTTTAAATGGTTTGGAACTGCTACTATTTTTCTGACAGACTGCCTTTAAATGTTCGATTGTATGACATCGGCCACAGGTGTAATCTCTGTACTTGCAGCGTAATTTTACATGTCCTTTTTTTTCGCAACAGAAGCATATTAAATCCTTGGAAGATTTGGTTAAATTGGGCCTTTTTAGTTTGCTGAGCCATAAAATTTACTGACTTATTAGAAGAACGAATCTCGGCTTGATCTAATTCTGCCGATTCGAGTGCCAATGCTAACGAAGTTGTTTGTTTTAAATCCAACGTAGTTTTAAGCATTTCTCTTTGAATTCTTTCAGAGCGCACGCCCCCCACCAGGTGGTCCCTGATCATTTCATTGTTGATTTCTTTTATTTTATCGAAATCACAATATTTTGTGAGAATCTTTAAAGCAGAAACATATTCGCTTATACTTTCATCTGGTTTCTGTGTTCTTCTGAAAAATTTAACTCTCTCAGAAACCACTGAGGGTAATGGTTTTACATCGTCAAGTATAGCTTTGATAAAATCAGAATATGTAAATGAATCAGGTAACGCAGGCGAAAAAATGTTTAAAATCCTGTCGAACATTTTTTGTCCTACGGAGGCCATCAAAAAAATCAATTCGTTTGGCATCAGGAATCTTTTTAGCCCTAAAATAGAAGCTAATTCTGTTGGTATATTGTTCCCAAGTATCATTTGAGGAATCAAATTCCGCAAATAACGCTGCGGATTTAGCGGCCATATCTGAATTGCTAGTTGAACTTGAATTTAAATTTTCGTTTATGCTCCCACTAATATTTCCACTAGCGCTAGCGCTCGTAGCTGCACTCACTACAGCATTAATCGTATTAACTAGGTTATCAACACTAGCTGAAGGCTTTCCTTCAATAATTACGGTTTTTGCATCCGTCTTAGGCATATAGCCTACACTCAAATTTAAATTAGCATGATAATTTAATTACAATTCTAGTTAACTCAATTTTAACCTAGAAGCAACTCGAGATTACTCATTGCTGCTTAACAACTAAGCCACCGTAACAATTTTGTAGCCTACCTAGTTTTTAAATTCAACCCCTAACCTTCAAAGTAGCACAAATAAATTTAAATTGACTAGGCTTATAAAGTTTTTATAAAGGTTTTATAAAGAAACGTTGTAAAACACCACTATTGGCCTAAGATTGTAGCACAGACCAAATTTCATCGTTATATAAACGCTATGGTGAGAAAATGAACACCGGCTCGCCAGCCCGGATAAGAGCACAGCACTATCAAGTTTGCGAGAGTTTATAAGATTGCATTTTTAACATGCTTCAGTTTTATAATATTGACTGTGTGCACGCCGGCGCGTTGCTCCAGTATACAACCCTTGTAAAAATTAACTGTCATTAACTTAATTGCTCTCTCCGGTTCTAGCTAATAAGGTATTGCTTTTTCTAATTTCATCAGATACCACACACAAGTTCTAAATCCCAAGAACACTTTTGAAAAAACTAAGCTCATTCGATAAATTCTACGAAGCACTAAATTCATTGCCAAATGAACAAACTTGCACACTTACCACAAATTGGGAGCACTTTTCGTGGTTGTAGATATTTATCAGCTTGGTTACTAACGTAGTATGTAGCACCTACTCGTCGCCATCTGTGATGTATGGTGGGGCTGACATCTTGTGGGTTCTACTATATTACTACAGACTATGGAATCAGAACTACTCAGCTGTAGGTCAACACAATAAGGGGTGTTTATTGCCAGTGACAGGGCTTCTTAAAGACTTTACAGAGTCATATGTCGTGTGGAACATAATATGTAACAACATGGTAAACTATGGCAGTACAGTTATGGGATGGTTAACAGAAAGGAACTAAAATGGCTACCTATTGCGGTGCCTCTATGATGACACCACACTTACTGCGGAAAGTACTCATATTCGATGACAAGTCTATGAGCAGCGGGCCAGGTTGATCCTTGCCAACTCAATATTCGACTGCATTCTCCGTTCCCAGTTAGCCTGGGCCCTTCTTGGCACCTTCACCACTGTTCCTTGTCCGTGACTCGCAGTCTGGTACAGCACCCTCCTTTTCTTCAGGGCCTTCACCTAGTGGAACAACAGCTACGGTTAAGGACTGTCCTTATCCAATCGATCATGTGACGCCACGTTGGGTTTCGGCATCAGCGTTTCTTTCACTCAACAACTTCAGTGCATATTCTGTTTGGCAATATGATGATGCCACACAGTTCATCGCCGTTTTTCCAGGCATCATGCAATACTCTAACCACACCACACGTCAGCTACCCTACGCACCGTGCTGTGCGTGCCAAGGATGTTGCCTTAGGCTGACGCATCCATGCATGATGTCTCTCTGTTGACCTTCGCAGTTTCCTCCTTCCCAACTGCACTGAGGAGCGGGAATTACGTTTTTCTGACGATTTTTCTTTAAAAAAACAGTGAGAAGATCCAACAACATCAACACGGACTGCCTTCATTTCATTATGCAACACGATGACTCTGCATGCATCATAGTTCCGATCTCCTCCAGGATCTTCGTCCTCAACGTCTTCCAAAATTGAGATGACGGACCAGTCCACTATCCTGGTAAGAATACTAGCCAGCAACATATCATCGAATGTGGACGACGACGTAACATGTTCCTCCTTCCTATCCATGTTATCCTTTCCACGAACTAACTTACACCCTTCGCCCTTGTGTCAAGGCCTCTTCCTTCTGCAGACTCCCATCCGAACTTCAGTGTTGTTACTTTCGGACACAGTGTTGTTACTTGCCTGTGATCCAAGGCTCCGGCTCCTCAGGCACTCCTTTACTTCTTCACGAATGGTTACACTTACTCCTTTGCGGCCAGTGGTGTAGTCGTGCAGGAGTGCACAGGAGCGGTGCTCCTTTAATTGTTTTTAGGGCGGAGCGGCGCTCCTTTACTTTTTTTAAGGCGGAGCGCCACTTATTCTTGACAAGAGCAGCTCATGCGGCATTTTCCTCAATGTAATTATTTTCAAACTCGATACAGTATCTGTTATGTCTGCAAGCTGCCATCACCAGTTCTCGATTTACTCTCTAGCATTTGCTCTACTATCTTGTTTACTATTTTGTCTACAAATAATCTATTTTGTCCATAACCCCAAGAAAAATCAGCGTTTTCAATAGGTTTGACAGAAGGCATCAAAACTGTTAAACAGGGAAACCAACAATCAGTAAAACCGCACCATGTACCTTTCAGTTTATTTCTTTCCTTCTTTAAGCCATGCAGGGCAAACGCATGCATAAGCTATTTGGAAGATGCAACTAACTCAACCCCCACCCCACTCCCATTTCCTCACCATAGCTCCGCTACTATTTTGTTTACCACTACACCACTGTTTGCGGCCCTGACGTTTTTATATTATTATTTTATTCCCTCGTTCATATTATATACAACCACTATGCATATATATCTGCACCTCTGATGGAGCGTTCTTGTCCCCTTTTATTTGGAATATGTTTCTTTTCCTTCATCCTACGTCCTGCGAACTCCGGACATTCTTAACTGGTCATGCGTTCTACCTTTCGATGGATCACCACTTTGGTGGCCCATCGCCAGCTTCGATGTTTTGCGCCACGTCACCTTTGATCGGACTGTGCCACGTCTTTGTTCCTGCGCCCATTTGTCTTCGTCACATCGACCAACAAGAAACTGACGCCTCGTCCAAGGTTCGGCCATCAAGAATTTGTTCCGTCGTGAAGATTTTCTGGTGAGGACATCCCAATGGCTTAGAAGCTGAAGGTAATCGGCTTGCTTGTTTACGGCTATAGTCTAGCGGCCAAAGGCAACAATCATGCACGTCCGGAAAAAAGCATGACATTTTAATAACTTATTTTATAGATCAAGTACATCATTTTAGGATATGGTACCCACTGATGGCACTTCCGGTTTAGCGTCATAATGTCATCAAAGGTGGCCGCCACATGATTTAATCCTAAAAATGTGTGTCTCTGTAACCAATTAACCGATCTTCATTTGTTATAGCTCTTTGGAAAGATAAACTTATAACTAACCAAAAATATCCTATGGCACAATAACACAATTCGCACAGTTAAGTGGTACGGCCTCTGGAATGCGACATTGTCTGAAATATTGGAAAAGTTACGAAGTTGAACCATAAGCTATAGACTTTCTTTTCCTTTAACATTATCTGTATTTTATTTAAAACATCACGTTGACATCGAAACGTATGCTGCCTAACTAAAAAAACTGTACATCCTCTTTTAAATACACAACAGAATGAACAAGAATTTTAAAACTCAACTGTTTGCCGATCAGAATGTCGCGTCAGGTTGTCGCTGCTCGTCAAATCCAATGTCAGAACCTAACGACTAGCCCGAAATGGTCATGCTTAGGAATATCTGAAAGGAAGAAATCTCTTCTTTCAATCAATACCAACCGAAATTGTTTAAATTAGACAGGGACCGTACATTTAAAGGTGAAGAGGTAATAGCGTAGCGGTGATAGGATTTGGTGATTTTTGAATTCGAAATGCTCTTACGAGCCTTGTAATAGGCCAAAATAGACATACTTAGAATTTTCTGAAAGGTGGGGATTTATTCTTTCCATTAATCCTAACCAAAATTTTTTAACTTAGATAGGGACCGTCTACGCCCATTTAAAGGTGAAAAGGCAGCTGCGAAAGCGTATGGTGATTTTCGAATTCGAAGTGATCTTGCAAGCCCTCTAATAGCCCGAAGTGGGCATGCTTAAGATTTTCTGAAAGGTGTGTATCTATTTTTTCCATCAATCCTAATTAAAATTGTTTAACGTAAATGGGAACCGTCCTACGTCCATTTAAAGGTAAAGAGGTAACGGTGTAGCAGCGAAAGCGTGTGGTGATTTTCAAATTCGCAATGCTCTTCCGAGCCTTGTAATAGCCCGTAATAGACATGCTTAGAATTTTATGAAAGATGGTGATCTATTCTTTCCATCAATCTTAATCTAAATTATTTAATTTAGATACGCAGCGTTCTATTCCCATTTAAAGATGAAACGGTAATGGCGTATTCTTGAAAGTGTATAGTGATTTTTGAAATCGAAGTGTTCATGCGAGCCCTGTAATAGCCCAAAATGGAAATGATTAGGATTTTCTGAAAGGTGGGGAAGTATTCTTTCCATTAATCATAACCGAAATCTTAGCTTAAATACAAATACAAATACGAGTGTTACAATGGCACTTTGAAATTGAAACTAATCACTACACCAATTACAACTACACCTTTAAACGGGTATAGGATGGCCCCTATCTTTCAGAATATCCTAAGTATGTCTATTAGGGGCTAGTATAGGGCTCGCAAGATCATCTTGAACACGAAAAACACTATAACAACCAATAGAAAAAAGGAGAATTCGCACAAATTAAGAGTGATATACTTTAAATGCGATATTGGGGTTCATGGGTTGATTTTATGTAAACGATGTATATCACGTTTCCTGTCAAGAATTATGTGCTGAACGTTTTTGCTTCACATTATGCTTTTGATTTGTTGAGCTTAAGGAGTTACAGCCAAAAAGCCGGGTTTTTGTTGAGGGGGTGGGGGTGGGGGGAGGGGGGATTGGACCTGTTACCATAACTATTTTTTCCAGTTACCATTCAAGTACATCCATACCAAATTTCATGCTTTCACAGACAGTGAACAATTCAACCGTCTAGCCAGCCTACTATATAGCATGATGTGCAATATATCCTTCATCTTGTAATAATTCAGCAACGGTGCCATCTTTTTAACATAGGACTTGTTGAAAAGAGAACAATATTTGGAACAATTCGTACGATAGGGTTTAATATTTTTTATTAGCTAGTATTGTTTATTTTTATTCAAATGTGCTAATGCCTATTGAAAATAACTTAAAATTGACATTTTATGAGCTGTATCCCCTATCTGTCGAACCTCTGTTAATTTGTCATAGGATCGTATGTATGACTCACAAAATTATCTTTTCAACAAGCCACAGAATCGAAATTGGTCTGCTGGTTACCGAAATACAGATGTTGACATTAATCTCTATAGTGAATCTGTGGCGGTCATCTTTAATGACGTAATGCGGGCAAACCGGAAGTCATGCATGTGGGCACCAAATCCAAAAATGTTCCCTTTGCCACAGTAAAGATATTTTGAAGGAATCATGCTTTTTTCCGGAAGTACACGATTAGCCTAAAATTTGGCTCTTAGCCGCTTAGCTACTATGGTTGTTTGCTCTTTCGTCCATCTGAACTTGTAGGCCTCCCATTCTTATACTGCATTCTCAAAAAAAAAAAAACACACACAAACCATTGTGCGTTGTGTCCATAGACAATAGCGAACATTTAAACGACTAACCTTTTAAAACGTAGGTGGATTGTATCACACGGGATAAGGTCCCATGGGGTCCTGGGGAAACAACATCAACACTCTTGGAGTTTACTCCTTCGTTGTTCTTCCTTAGCTTCGGATTCTTGGAGTACGTTGTCTCTAAGGAAACCAGCTCGTAGCACTGGGGCACTCGTTACGATGATCCCACCACCTCTGTGACGAAGTCTACTGCAATGTTATGAATTGCAGGTTATGTACATTTTCGTTGGAATATAGAAACATCAAAATATCAGGGGCACCTGGTTGATTTTTGGTTCTTTTGCTTAACTGAAATTATACATTACCTGTATCCGCACTACCGCCCCTCTTGAGTTACCACCATAACAACTGTGAGGAACGAAAGATGAAACCGCGCTAGCGCTTTTATAGCAGTGCGTCACGCATGAGCACCGAGGCTAGCGAGCTGGCAGGCATAAGCCTATAAGTTCTTCTTCTTTAGGGGAGATTACATTATAAGAAGGAATGCTTTGAATTGCAGGTAATACATATTTTCGGTTAGGCAATAGAAACCAAAATCAACCAGGTGCTCCTGGTACTATGATATTTTTTTCAGTTTCGGAATGCAACTCTTAATTGAGAAAATTTATCGATGAAAAACTACGCTCTCGTGATATTACTACAGATAAAATAACACGGTGCTCATTACATCCATGTTAAGGAGACGTGATTGGCTGGTTGCAGTCGTTTACTGGCTTGCCATTAGTTAATTGCCCTTTGAAAATTATGAAGGTATTTTCTCACTTGGATTTTTTTTTTATTTGGGTGGATGTCTTACATCACGTTGTTTCCACTCTAGCGTATTGATAAAAGCGTACTGTATTCGTACATATTTTTGAAAATATTGTATGGTTGTTTACTAAGCTAAATTTAATTCTAGCTAATGGTAAATTGGAAGTAAACCATCAGCTAAAACCATATACTAAGAGTAATGCTCCTTTACGCAGTTGTGTTTCGTTCAAGGGACGTGACCCGGATTCGAAATGGGGAACAGTCCATCCCCAGAACATTGCTGTACCGCCCTTACCGATATAGCCATTTCGTCGGTGGACATGGGGCCATATCATCAGTAAGGTGGTTGTGTAGCGATCTGGTGATGGAGTGGTACGCCAATTCAAATCTGAGTGACGTCATTCTTAAAGGTTGCTGCAGACTCATTTTATCTCTTTGAAACAGGTACATACATTCGAATTTTACGTTATGTTGGACGGATTTGTTGGACCTTAAAGTTCGCGTTCCTTGCCAGTTAGAAGCATACAATTTAGCCAATTACGGGATCAACTGGACAATGCCAGTGAAAGAGTGGAACTGGACACAAAGCCCGCCGAATGTCCGAGACCATGGAACGTGGCCGGAAAAGGACTGGCCGAACGTCATGCAGGTCAATCCAACGACCAGTTGTTAGCTTTACCAATTAAAGAATTTTTTTATTTTAATATTTGTTCTACTGACAACTGTTGTAAACAAGAATAAAAAATATATACCAAAAACTAGGCTGGTTTGTGCTGTATTTTTATTTTTAATACTGTAAATAATGGCGAGGGTATTTTAAGCACATCAAAATTTCTGAATGTTTTATTGGCGCCTTTTATATGTCGTTTGAGTGCGTTTCTTGGCTGGCTTATCATTTCTCTAACACAAAACTTAAATATTCCAGCCAGGCCCTTTGACCGTTTGAAGTCGTGATATCAAACACCAAGATTTTCCAACGAGTTCATCCCGCCGACTAAGACTTTAGACGTCAATGAAATGCTTGAAAATTGCGCAGTAAAAAAAATTTCTAATTTTTCATGTAACTTTCTAACTATTACTAGTTGGGATTAATAATAAATAAATGGTTTTTTTCATTCGCACCCATTGTAGACCGAAGAGAAACGGCAGGGCTGAGGCCACTGATCCCACCTTTTTTATTGTGGGCAAATGGGAAAGTTGGACAGAGCTTTGGTATCATCAAGAACTTTCGGAAATCCAATGTGTCAAGTTCGCGTTTAAAACTCTGGACGGATGAATAGACAGAACCAGTACAGAGGGAAGAGCATTCAATAGAGCAACAACTTGCACAAAACTTTGCGAAAGAGCTTGGCGTTTGATATCACGTGACTTCAAACTACCGAAAAGCTTCATCAGTGTCATCTATTGGCGTAAAAAGTCAACAAAATGGTCAAGGCATTAAAAATATAAAAGGCGTTATAAAAACTGGGATTATAAAAGGCATTATAATGCATTATAAAAGGTATTATAAAAACATACAAGGCATTATAAAAACTGGGTTCATCCAAGTTACCTGTTACAGTGCAACGATTTACTGCGCAACCTCTGCAACCTAAAAAATCTTACTTTTGTAAATGTGTGGAATGAGATTCTGGAAAATGGTAAATGTGTTGCCAGCGATGGTATCCACCTGTCTCTACGTGGTAAGAAAGTTATTCTGAAAGCCTTACTAAACACACCAGCTCTGTGTGGTGTTGGTAATTGCATTTTTAATCAGGAAAAATAATTAACTGTAATGGGTTCGCAGTCGATTTTCATCCCCATGTTTTTCCCGGTTGTGGACAACCCTTTGGACGTACTTCAGAGCCAGTGTCTCTCAGTTGCTGTCTGATTAATGCTAGAAGCCTAGTATCTAAAATTTGTGACCTCCGTCTCCTGTTGGCACATGGGAGTTATGACCTGGTCTTTATAGTTGAAACTTGGCTGAACGATACAGTTGCTGATCAAATACTCGTTCATGGTTGCCTCTCAATCTGTTTAGACGGGATCGTGGTTCTCATGCTGGCGGGATCGCCTTATTTGTTAACAGAAAATGGGGTTTTCAGGAAGTTGCATCCTCTGACTGGTCTGAGGCTTTGTGCGCTGATCTAGGTTCAGACATTAGAATTATTCTGGTCTACGCCCGCCAACCGCTGCTGCTCAAAGGGAACAGATGATTTACATGACTAAAAATGTTCCGTAAGTAATTAAATTATGTAGTTTGGCGCAGGTAAAGGGAAAAAGAAGTTCTAATTAATAAGGCCGAAGATACTAGCCTTTGCATCGAATGGATGGAATCAATGAAGGAACAATCTTTGGTTGAAATGTTGTAATAATCTTCATGTTTTCACATTGATTTCATGCAATGCTTTACTGCATTCATACTTACCTGCACGCTTTTGTAACGCCACTAAATTGAGAAGATGATAATCACAGTAGGTTTTTAAGGGCACGTGACAATAGGCATGAGCAAGTGGATACATCGATGTGTTTGATAGGGCTTAGGGTTTGAATATAACAGTACTATTGATTTTCATGAAAGTATATCTTTACAATAAGTCGTACATTAACCATTATAACAACACAACGATAAGAATTGATGGTTCTTGAGAAGAGATGGATGCAAGACGGAGTAGTTGCATCCATCAATGCACCGGGACCAATGACCAAAGGATGGGAGTCTCACTTGCCAGATAAAACCGACGAGGCCATTCTATGGACGAGCTACGGGAACCAATCATGCTGCATACGACGAACCTTGTCAACGAGCGTAAGCTTATTGTTTAAATTAAGCAAATCGCATGTTTTTTAAAGTGTTAATTTTAGGAAAAGGCCTATGTCTCCCTACATGATAAGGTTTCGATATTGATGCTAGTTAAGAGGCAATGTCTTCACCTGCCACCTAAACCGATATAATGTCCACAGGGATAGACTGTAGGTTGAAGAACGTAGTCAAGTTTATGGTCCAAGGGGTCGAGTTATTTTTAGCTAGTGGCATATCTGTTAATTTCAAAAGTCATGATTACTAACCACATCGTTCTTAAACTTACACATTTCTCGTTGAAAAACTGTTAAAAACAAAGATTAAGAAGAGATTAACTGATCGGAAGGATTAACGACCAGGGGCTTCTCCGTTACTCTCTGAATCTAACGCGAATATCGTTGATAAACCGGTTGAAGCCCTTTTGGAATATGTTAAAATTTACCGAACTGTACAGGAAAACATTGTCGCTAAAGTTTACCATTACCGTTGGTTAAATCCACAACTAGATAACAGCAACCACGATAACTCAAAACATTCTTGTGGCATAAGACTAAAACATGGTAGTCTGCTCGTCGTTTCATTTGGCAACGATTTTCCCGAGTTCACTTTAAGGGGTAAACCTCCCAGCGCCATTTTTCTCGATCTTCCACATCAAGTATGGCCCAAAGGTCTATTTCCTTACCGTTAGTCTTTCCCTTGCTAAAAATCCTTTTTTAAATGTGGCGTCTAGGAGATTTTCTGTTGAATATAATGGAACTTTATTTACTAATGACCCGTCAGTAAATTATGCATTGCGCGCGTACAATAATCATGACGGTTCATCTCTGTGTGTACATCTACTAATTTTCTAATAATTACCATGAGATCTAAAATCTAATAGACTAATGCGATAAAAATTCAAATTAATTATTCCAATAGATCGTCGAAGCAAAATTATAAGACCCTAGTCTAGAAAATTATGAATTGTGATTTTAAAATACGAGAATCATTCCGGCTTGTGACGACGCAATCAATGGGTTCACGCTGGCTAGACTATTAGGCGCAATGCCAATTGAGACAGTAGCTACGTTTTCGTTGCGAGGAACGAAGCTACCGTCTCAGTTGACCTTAGCTGTGGTAAATACACGGATGTGATCGTCGCGTGGGTGTTGTGAGGCAGGCGGAAGGTTATAAGGCAAGCGGTATGTTACTTTAAGTCAAGCATCGTAGAAAATCGTTCCCAAATGAAACTCTTAGCCTACTTGGTGAAATTTGGGCCAAGGCAATTAACCTAATCTAACCTATAATAACACCAAAAACATCACAAACACAACGTGTTCGCGCAGCCACTAGTCGACTTCTCCATTCCTTTTCGCAAGACGCCATGGTGGCTTGTTCATGGCAGTTTTCGCTGTGAACAACCCAACAAAAAACGTCGAATAAAATCCTATTTCCGACCCGAAATAACTTCCGACAGACAATCGAGCAAATTTAAGGATGGTAGCGTTAAGTTTCAGAGTGTAAACGAAGAAACACTGTTTATTGAGCTGCTAAAGATTTCATTCTGTAACCTGTATATTAGAGTTAGCTTATTGAGAGTTTATGAAAAACAAACGCTGTGGTGCATAATTTTCTTTTTTCTTGTTATTGATGGATGTTAAACACCTGAGCAGCGCACTACGCAAATGGAGTGGTTGGCGTTGCTGCTCCGCTGTTATTTGTAGCAAAAGTTAATAAAAATGGTCAAGTTCAACATAATGGTCAGCGAAAAGGTTTTGGAGCATAAAATAGTTTGGTTATTCAGCCTTTTCGCACGAGAATTTCCATTTTGAATGGTGGGTGGGAAGAAGAGTTTGGTGTGAAACTACAGAATTAAAAAACAAAAAAATCCAATTAAAAAAAAGACGCTTTTTGACGCTCCAAGTCCTTTGCACGAACAGGATGTTGATCATGATCATCTTAAAAAAACTTAACTTGATTAAAATTATACAGAACCACTTGTCGTCAACCCTTTTTGGTTATTTTTCAAAAAATCTTATCGAACACTTGCTGCAACCATACTGAAAAGATTCTCACTTGGTTGAAAAGTAAGTTTGCTTCATTAATGATAAAATCAACCAATTTATTGGCATCCAAGGGAAACTGATTTTTAATAAAGGCGACCTTTGTGATGAAACTCGACCCGGTTCTCATTACGAAGGAAAGACTGACTTTTCCTCAAAACACCTGGCTTCATAAGTTAACTGGGGCCTCAAAATACTTTGGCATTTATCCCAAGTTTGTATCTAAGGGGTGCCAAACAATGATAGCGCCCCCCCCTTCCCCACAGTAAACTAAGCATGATAAGAAAAAAATGAAAGTACCAATAGGTAGCCCATTTTATTGTGGGTTTAACCTCACAACTCAATATTCAGTGTTCACTCCATTGGCGTCACGAACAGATTGAGGACAGCAGGGTAAGAAGACAAAAGAGACTCGACCAGATCCGTGTTGAACTCCATTTTCTGAATGTGTGTGAAAATTTTGGATCCATCATGAAAAGGATGTTTTCTGACCCTGTAGCAACTCGATTTAGTTGTACTAAGATGGAGGAGCACATTGATGCTGTGCTTCTGGAAATGGGGGGGGTTCAACGCAGATGTGGAGTGCGCTGCAGTGCAGCATCTTCCAGGGGAAGTTGTCGCGTGTTTTTTTTTAACAGCTCCGCTCACAGGGCACGCATGGACTTGTGGTTGGGCTTAAAATGCGCGTGGGGATGAGCCCTACTATGACACCAAGTTTCATGATGCCGACACTGCTGGTTTAGGAGTTAGTACCAAATAACCGCACTGCCGTAACACAGATCTTTGTGAGTCACTTTTGCCTTCCTACCCTGCTCGTCATCAAGCCGTTCGTGACGCCAATGGAGTGAACACTGAATATTGAGCTTGTGAGTTTAAACCACAATAAAATGGGTTACGTATTGGTACGTTCATTTTTTTCCTATCATCCTTAGTTTACTCTGGGGAGGGGCAGGGGCTATCATTGTTTGGCACCCTGTATACCTAATTTTAAAACTACAATTCCTAAATTTATTCCTTGGAATCGTGCACCGGTGCCCACACAGATAGGAAATTCTTACATTGACCACTCAGTCATTTGACCACTCAGTCATTTAGAACCGCTTTGAAATCAAACTCTGCAAATAACTAATGCCATCAAGCTTGATCAAAACTTCGTAAATTAACGGGGGGGAAAAAACAATGTTAAAATGTTACCATGATATACATATAAAAGCAACTCGTCCGCCATTTGCCTGAAAATCGACATTCATAATAAAATCCAACAAGAGCTTGATAACACTTATCTTCATACCAAATTTGACGACAACCCCTTCCTCAAATTTCGGCCCTCATGAAGAACTTTACTAAACGGGTTATCAAACCTGGCTAATTTGAACAAAATATTTTGGAATTTTTTAACCCCGTTCGTCTTTGCGAAGTAGGGAAACCCGCTGGAAAACACGCACAAAACCAGGCATTTGTTAAAATGTATTATGGTGGCCTCATTTCTTAAAAAACTGGCACAAGGTAAACATACTGTTTCAAATTATTAAAGTGCATATTATTAAGACTTCTGCACCACATCGCCACCTTTTTAACTGCTTATACAATTTATGCATAAAAGCAGTTTTTGAAATAGAGTTAGAGGAAAAGGGGAGAGAAAAAGGGCTCGCGTCGTGACGTCATTAGGACTATTGGCTAGTGACGTCACGTCCCACTCGAGTCGTTTATTAGAACGGGTCAGTCGTATCACTTACTATCGTCAGGCCGGAACTCCCAGAATGTCAGTCGATTTGCCATGATTTTCGATGAGAACACGTGCCAGCAAATTGTAGGCTTTGTTATTGAACAGTTTAGATGAAATCTTTTGCCTATGAAGGGTTCTAGGTCCTTAATCAAGAATTTTTCCCAATTATGCATCCGTATGGAAAAGAAGTTGAACCGAAATTAAACTAGTTAGTTTCAGGTTTTGACAACATCGCACGGAAAACGGAGTCCTATCTTTCGTTCTTCTTTGGGCGAACCGATAAAAAGAAAGTGTGACTACTTTGCTCTTCGCTGGTGACTGCCTTCGTATTTTACGCATATTGACAATTCGGGTAGTTACGTCGAACAAAATAGCTCCTGCTAATCAGGTATTCCGATCATTGTATAATCGGTGGAAGTTGTCGGAATATTATATAGTGTAACGGTTGTGTAGTATCAAGAGCTGATTAACGAGCTGAGGAGCTGATTAACGTGTTCATTTTTTCCTGGTAGTATCAATTCGACAAACACGTGAGCCCGTTTTGCGACCAATTGGATAGTGCATAGCTGTAATACGGAGGAGCCCGGATATTTTTCTATATTTTAAATAAAGGCAGAATTCCAAATTCATTATACGATCACTTTCGATAGAAAAATAAAAATAGAGAGCTTTAGCTGTAGAATAAAAATAGAAATTAGCTGGTAATTAATGTAACTCATCCTGAATCGCGCACTAATGAAAACTAAAATTCATCATAAATCTTAGTTTGCCTTGTATTACTACGCCGAGTCTCACGAAATGGTGCGATGGCAATCTGCGCGTGGATGTTATAAGGCAGGCAGAATGTACCTTTAATCCTTTCCTTAAGCATCAAACGAGTGCAGCTTTAACTGTACGCTGCTACATAGTAACTGACGTTTAGATTGTTTTTACAATTAATGCACAATTCAACTTTTTAACACATAAACAAACCCAAAAGCATGTGAAGATCACACTTTCATTTAGTATGAAGACAATTGGCACACAAATTTCAACCTATACGTCAACTTTACGAGTCTTCATGGCTTTTTATCTTTTCTTTTTTTTCAGAGTCAATTTTTATTCTGATTAACTCTTGACCGTTTTCCTGGATTCTGAACGGGAATAGCTGGTAAACAGAACAAAAGATCAAGAAAGAAGAAGTACCATGTATTCGATCCAAAGACGTATACTTCAGTTGCTTTTTTTGGTGCTAGTTACTGCAAACATTCTGCGCCTGTTTTTGCCGGTAGATGTCTCCCATCGATTGTCGTACAAAGTGAGTAAATAAATACTTACAAGGTTAACGAAACGAAATTAGCAGTTCGCAATGATGGTTCCATTGGGTTTCTTTCTGTATAACAAACTAGCGAAAAGCCAACATGCAGCACAAACAAGTTTCTTTGCCTCCTATTGCAAATTCTCTTTCCGCCTTACTTCCCCCCCTCTACCCCCTGTGTTCCTTTGGTGGAACGTTTATTTACAAAATTTGGGTTCTGGCTTTTAATTCTATTTACACGTATAATGGTTGGATACAGAAGTAAGGTACAACGTGGACTAAACAGTACAGCAACACTGCAGTATGTTAAACATTACAGGCAAGTTTATTTGTGTGCCTTTGCTGTTTTGAAGTTTATTTGTGTTCCTTTGCCTTTGCTGCGTACCATGCAGTTTAGATTAGCTTGTTTTAATGTTTGGTATTTTATTAATTACAGTTTGCTGGAAAGATACACTGTGGTATGTTGTCGCCTTACAGTATATGTTCGTTAAACCTTACCACTAACATCAAAGGAGTGTTTTTTGTTTTCTAATTTGTGATACACCAAGTTTGTCGTCACATACCTAGTTGGTCTTCTGTACGCGTCTTCTGATTTATTTAATCTTCAGTTTACTGGCATTTGCTGATTGCATTTGTTGCATAATTACAATGTTTAAAACAAAGTAAAACAATTCAATCTGATCGTTTAGCACTCCCTAACCCGTGAACCACTTGACCAACTGGAAAAGGCTTATGGAAAGCGCACATCTACAGAGTAATACCTGTAAAATAAGCTATTTAAACCGTTTTATAGGACAAATAGTTCGATCTCCAGAGAGCGTAATAGAAATGTCTCCGAACAACAAGAACAAGCCAAAAACAAAAAATTTCATCGTTTCAGCGCAGGTAGAGATCCG
This sequence comes from Lithobius niger, assembly GCA_023313725.1. NCBI lineage: Eukaryota > Metazoa > Arthropoda > Chilopoda > Lithobiomorpha > Lithobiidae > Lithobius > Lithobius niger. The sequence continues at coordinate 77,643 of JAHWFP010149527.1, forward strand.
GTTTGCTTCGGTGGATTTCAATGAATTTTGTATTCTGTTGCCCAAGTCCAACAAAGCTTAGGCTACATACCAAATTTAATCGAAAAATATTCACAGATGGGGAAGACATTAAGCGTCAAAATTTCGGCTTTAACATGGGGGGTTGAGGTAAAGCTTACAGTATAATATTTACTGCCTAATACTAATATGGTAAACTGATAAAACCTTTCCAAAAACCAACATGACGCCGATTTCGTTTGTAAAATGGCCACCATACAATAAAAAAAAAATTATACATATGTATGTAAAGTTTGGTATCAACTACTATAGGTTTTAAGGTCTGCCAAATTAAAAAAAAAATGCTCTAAAAATGTGCCAAGACTCCATACGAGCGAGATATCCAAAATGGCGGCCAAAATGATGGGGAAATGTAAGTGTTTTTCATAATTTCAATATTTACTTATAGTTTTATAGACTAGAGGCAGATTTGAATTAGTGCTCAACACATGAGTTCACTTGCACTGACTAATAAGAAACAAAAACCAGGTCAAATTCAGAATGTAGAATGATATTCTTACTGGTGGTCAACTCGTGGAAAGAGTGTGTTATCATTTCTGGCCTCGTGGCGTCATTGCCACACAGCAAATATTAGGAATATTTTAAAATTGGAGAAATTAGCGAAATAGCGATTTCTTGCTTTTAACCAAAATTGTCCATATATTAGAAAAAGTAAAAATGACACATCATAATTATAATCTTATATATAGACAAAAATGGAAATATTTATGCAGGCTTGCTATGGAAACTAATCAACGTTGGCAAGTATGTTTTTTTTTCCATTCTTCCGGAAGAAACAAACAGTCTTTAATAAACTAAACTACTTGTCCTTGAAGCTACTGTGTTTGCATGAGTTTTTTTAATATCTTTTTTCATTTTTTCGTCATTTTCTTTCATTAATTCAAAATTAAGAAACCGATTAGGCCTCAATGTGTCATCGAAACTTTCTTTTTTAGAGAATGATGTGTAGCCATGTAATCGGTGATGGTTATTAATACTAGGAGTTTGGTTTTACTGACTACTGCGTAAGCTGTCATTCAAATTGTCTCAATAAAACATCAAAATACCGGGGGCACCTGGTTGAATTTGGTATCTATTGCCTAACCGAAAATGTACATTACCTGCAATTTATAGCAGTCCTTCTTGTAATGCAAATCTCCCCTAGAGAAGAAGAACTTATAGGACTATGCCAGCTCGGTAGCTTCAGTGTGTGCATGAGTGATGCACTCATCCCTATAAAGCGCCGGCTTAAGACCGATTAACATCTTTCGTTCCTCTTAATTGTCACGTTGGTAATTCAAGAGGGGAGGTAGGGCGGGCACAGGTAATGTATGTTATCGGTTAGGCAATAGAAGTCAAAATCAACTAGGTACCCCTGGTATACTGATGTTTCTATATGCCGACGAAAATATATATTACCTGCAATTTATAACATTGCAGCAGATCTCATCACGAATGGCAGTGGGCCATCGTGACGTGTGCCCTAGAGCTAGCAGAAGTCTTCCCCAGAGTCTACGGACTCCAAGAACCTGGGCGAAGGAGAGCAATGAAGGAGAAACTCCCTGGGCAGTCGTTGCGATCTCCAGGACCCGAAGGGCCAATTCCCATAAGATGAACACATCCAGGACGAAGAGGCGTAGCGGTCATGTCCATTGCAATCAACGTCACAGTGGATAATAATATAGGAGAAAAACAGCAGGGCAGAGAAGGACGAGAAGCGTACAGTTTCAGAGGGGTGAAGGATAAACCCGCCAATATCATAAAAAAAAAATTTAGGCTAGCTTAAACACTTCCTTAGTCGAAGGCGTTGGGGCGCTGTTGCTGGAAGAACGTCGGAGCCGAGCACATCTTGAGGGTTTGAAGACAAAGAGAACGGCGAATGAGCCGTCAGTGGAGTCTTGACAGGATAGAGGTTACTTTTGCCGAAACTGGAATGGTGACGATGGGACTGAGTTGGCAATCCAACGAAGGATAGATAGATGCATTAAAGGTGAGGGTGTCTCGAGTCCGTAGAACGAAGGACGGGAGCGGCACATGGACGAATGAAGGAGGGCAGAATGAACGACCCACTGCAGGTGCAAAGTTATCAGAGTTGAGGAAAGTGGTTGGATTATGGCACAAACGAAAAAATTAAGGTCGGTTGCGAAGGAGTAATATCGACCTAATACACGCATCTTCAGTGTTGGGAGAGTGTAGCAGCGTCTGAGGAGCTGGAACCTCGGATCAAAAGTGAAGGAAAGTGTGTGCAAAGCAAATCCGAGTATAGGGAGGAAGGTGCGAAGGAAGAGTTCATGATGTGTCCATATAAAGGCAATGGGCAAAGTAGAAAACGCGTAGACTGTGAGATACTGGTTGGAGGTGTTTACGAGTTTCAGGAGACAGTGAATATATAAGTTCAAGGTAGAGAACACCGTGAATTGCAGACAGCATGGTATTAGCAGAAGGCGGTCCAGAAGGTGTTGGTTTTAGGTTGTTCAAACGAAGGTGCGATCGAACGGGAAGTTGCAGAAGAAACGTGGTTCCAGCTCCTCGGCACTGAAGAAACAGGCGAAAGGCTTGTAAGAAACACTACAGTAGAATAGAAGCCCAGGGCTACCTCTTTAGCCCATGCATGGCAAGGGACAAAGAGTAGTTAATGAGTGGTATGGTCTGAGTATTGTATAATACCAGGAAACACTGTGATGAAGTGGTGGCAGCGTCACTGACCCAGGCACTCAAGGTGGTGAGCGGAGGGGAATTGGATGCCGAAGCCCAACTAGTCATTGCCTGATCAACGGGAGCTGGAGAGTCCTTGACTCTAGTTGCCATTTCAGATGGCGAAGGTTCCAATGAAGGGAAGGGTACAGTAACAGGCTTCAGTGTGGTACCCAGGGGGATGGGAGACTCATGGGGAGACGTAGCCTGAGGAGACGAAGGCGTCGCAGGAAGGGCGTGACGAGGGTCATGGGGCCGACGTGTTGAATCTTGACAGCGTTAGCTGCAGTAGGAGTGCGACCATAGGGGACCCTGTGAGTTTTTGACAAGGAGCAATGGTGATGTCACCAAAAGGGGCCCGGGGTAACTGGAAGTGGAGAAAGAAGGCGAAGCATTGAAATGGTCAAGATAAGTTTGACTCGTGGTCCCTTGACTCGTTGATGAAAATGAGAATTCTCCGAGATCAGAGTGGCATTCACAGCCCTAATAGTACGAAGGATATACCTAAAATTGTGCATTTTTATCATAAAAGCATGAAACTTGGCAGGAATGTTGTTTACATCAAAGTAAGAATTTTAAGTGTTGTAGGCATTCTCCTAAATTGCTATGAGCCGTCATATTGGAAAATGGCGGTGCAATAATCTAAAATCGTGCAATTTTATCATAAAAGCGTGAAACTTGGCAGGAATGTTGTATACTTAGAATTATTAGGAATTTACGCGTTGTAGACATTCTGTTCAATTGCTATGAGCCGCCATATTGGAAATTGACGCCCAAATTACTTGTTTTCCATAACTCTAAAAAAACAGCCCGAAATGTACATGTTTAAGATTCTCTGAAAGGTGGCGATCTATTCTTTCCATCAATCCTAACCGATATTGCTTAACTTTGATAGCGACCGTCCTACACCCATTTAAAGATGAAGAGGTAATTATTGCGTAAGCAGCGAAAGCGTATGATGATTTTCGAATTCAAAGTGCTCTTGCGAGCCCTCTAATAGCCCGAAATGGACATGCTTAGGATTTTCTGAAAGGTATGGATCATTTTTTACCTTCAATCCTAACCGAAATTGTTTAGCCTAGATAAGAATACAAATATGATCATTACAATGGCACTTTGAAATTGAAACTAGCCGCTACACGAATTACAGCTACACATTTAAACGGCTGTAGGATGGTCCCTATCTAAGCAAACCAATTTTCGGCTAGAATTTATGGAAAGAATAGATCGGCATCTTTCAGAAAATCCTAAGCATTTCTATTTTGGGCTATTAGAAGGCTTGCAAGAGCACTTTGAATTCGAAAACCACCATTCGCTTTTACCGCTACTCCGTTATCTCTTCACCTTTAGATGAGTGTAGGACAATTTCTACCTAAGTTAAATAATTTTGGTTAGGACTAATCGAAATAATACATCCCCACCTTTCAGAAAAATTCTAAGCATGTCTATTTCGGGCTATTAGAGGGCTCGCAAGACCACTTTGAATTCGAAAATCAACATACGCTTTCGCTGCTATGGCTTTACCTCTTCACCTTTAATGGGTGTAGAACGGTCCCTATCTAAGGTAAAAAAAAATCGGTTAGGATTGATGAAAAGAATTGATTCCACCCTTTCAGAAAATTCGAAGCACGTCAATTTCGAGCTATTAAAGGGCTCGCAAGAGCACCTAGAATACGAAAATCACTATAACAACCAATTGAAAAAAGGAGCGTCCGTGTGAATCAAAGGTGATGATACTTTAAATACGATTGTGTGGTTCAAGGGTTGCTCTTACGTAAAAGATGTATAATCCCTTTCCCGTCCAGAATTGTGTGCTGAACGTCTTTGCTTCACTTTATGCTTTTGATTTGTTGACGGTTAAGGAGTTACAGCCAGAGAACCGTTTGGGGGAGAGTAAATCATTCCCTCCCCCACCCCCTCGGGGGGGGGGTTTGAACTTGCTATCATATAGCTGTTTTTCCAGTCACCCTTCATGTGCATCCATACCAAACTTTTCACAAAAAGTGAACAATTCCTTCAATTTTCAGCACTATTAAAAATCTTTTATTTACATATACGGCATAAACTATGCATTAATAATGATTCATTCATACAACTTCCAGTACTTACTTCGGGTTGTGTTTAGTATATCATTGGAAAGGAAATTTCAAGAGGAACAATAAAGGCAGGGGATGTAATGTCGCTAACTGTGAAAGGGAATTCAAAGTGTCGTATTCAAATGCCATTTTGAAAAAAGAATGGCGTCTTTTCACTATTACATTATTATCACTTCCGGTAGTTACTTCCGGTTATGTTTGGTATCATTGGAAAGGATATTTCAAGAACAACAATAAAGGAAGGGTGTATAATTTTGCTAACTGTGAAAGGGCCGAATTCAGTGTTTCAATAAATAACAATGAAAGTGTCGAATTCGGGCAAAAGCGTGTTTCCACTAATTTAGTATAATTTTGATATGTTATTTACAGTTGCTTTCAAGGGCGAATTCAGTTGGTTTCATCTTTGTACTAATTACTTCAAAGTAAAATCACAAATTTAGGGGCCTATTAAGCCATAAGTAAGCAAATCGTATAATAAAAAAATATTCAGACCGTATAACTCACTGAATTCCATGTAACAATAGTTACAAGTAAGATTTTCAGATAAAATTCTTGGTCGTATGAAAAGTTATTACAGTTTTTTGGTAAAAAAAAAAATGAATTACGAATAACAGGAAGAAAAAAAAGAAAAGTTAAATCCGATGATTCGTTCAGGTGTTACGAGAAAAAGCTTAATTGACTGCCATTTTGGCTGTCCATTTCCAATATGGCGGCTCATAGTAATTCAGGAGAATGCCTTCAACGCTTAAAATTCTTAATTTTATGTAAACAACATTCCTGTCAAGTTTCATGCTTTTATGATGAAACTGCACAATTTTAGACTATTGTCTGCCATTTTCCAAAATGGCGGCTCATAGCAAAGCAGGAAAATGCCTATAACGTTTAAAATTCTTAATTTTATGTAAACAACATTCCTGTCAAGTTTCATGCTTTTACGATGAAAATGCACAATTTTAGACTGTTTGGCCGCCATTTTCCAATATGACGGCTCGTAGTAATTCAGGGGAATGCCTACAACGCTTAAAAATCTTAATTTGATGCAAACAACAATCCTGCCAAGTTTCATGGTTTTATGATAAAATGCACAATTTCGTCTAATTTGGGAATATATCCACCGGACTATAAGGGTAGTTGCCTCTGTAGAAAAGCTACGAGCTGCAGACAACACAGTGGAAATGTTCAGCTCCAAATGAGCAAGGCCATCAGGGGAGAGCTAGAAGTATGCGACAGATGGCCATTCGCAAAGTCGTGGCAGAGTCAAGCAGGCTTGAATCAGTATTGGAGGAAAGAGGCTGGGAGTCAAGGTTGTCGATATCACTGGACATCGAAGAGTAGGTTCTATGGAACAACTAGAGGAACGACCAGTGTTGGAGGAATCAGGTGGTCCCATGTGGGAGTCGTAACCGAAGGCGCTGAAGTGGCAATGTCTTGGGGAACAGTAGGCGAAGGGTGCAAAGGCGCTGGTGTGTGAAGGGGACGGTTATTCGTTGGAAAACCCTTCGTTTGTTTGAGTTTCTTTCGAGAGGTAGATGAGATTGAGACGGAGGAACTCTTGTAAGGTGATGAATGTTGCAATGATTTGACTGAAGATGAAGGAAAACCTTTCGTATGAGACGGATTTGAAGCTGTGTTAGTCTTGGAAGATGGTGATCGTGAAAGAGGCTTGGCTAAGAGGGGACACCTTTCTTTGCAGCAGCAGCGTGAAAATCCCTAGCTCACGTGTGGTCCTGCTGTGCCGAACTGACCCGTGATTTATGGTGGTTGACTTCAGTTAGCACCCATATTTCCTTATCAAGTTATTTGCAAATGGCGCATGGCTATGTGTAGTAATTACAAGAATAGTGGCATTGACAAACTTAGTGAAGATCGAGGTGTTGATTTGGCCAGAAACGAACCCTGGACACTTGCAATGCTCAGTGCTACGTGCATGTGGCGGATCAAGTGGGGCATCCATGATGATAAGGCGAAAATCTTGCCGGAACGAAAGACGTACCAACAATATGTCGACATGATGAGCATCTGGATGAAAGAAGAAGGGGCGAGCTTGGGCTTCACGATGCAAAGCCTGGAAGGACCGTAATAGACTGTCCAGAAAGTCGTGAACCTGATCTTTGGAGAAGGGCCTACCAGTGAAGTTGGGCGTAGGATGTCGTAATAATGACTGGCCCCTGGATGCTAGGCACGTCATAACACTCCGTGTAATACGGACAATGGTGTTAGCCAAGTTCAAATAGCAAAGCCTTATTCTGTAGAGCATAATACCTTTTGAGTTTCTACACTGCAACTCACCCCTCGGATCATAATTGAACAAATGTGTCTGGTTTTTGAGGGATGTGCCTGACCCGAATTGCCATTAATTCGACGTGTGACACGTCGAATTAAAAAACACTGCTCTAGCAGCAGTATTGTATTATAGAGGTACTCGTGACGCGTGATACGCGAGTTTTAAATGCAAAACATTTGCATTGCCGGTAAATTACTAAAGTTAACAACAATGGCTTGATACTGCATAGTTTTTTGTGCATTAGACATTGAAATGTACGCTCATGATACTAAATTCCGTTAGATTCAAATAGAAGAAGAACCAAGATACATGTTTATTGTGTTTTATATTGCACTATGGCATTTTCTATTCTCATTAATGGTGTATTAAAGAATCCTATCATGTAGCAATAAATCGTCCAAAGACTTAAAGAATAGTTACCGTTACCGTAAAATAATCTTCGTTTATGCTGCAACCCTGGGAACTCTAATAATGAGGAGAATGCCACGTTTTTGTGTGTACCGCTAACACTAAACACTATGAGTGCAATTTGTAGAGAGTGCTTTCAGTATGCCTAGTGCCAGGTTTTGAGGATTTTGGTTGACATGGCCTTGCGTACTGTGTCTAAGCAACTGTTAGGCCTTTACCGATGTTAGAAACCCGTGGACAGGTGAGTGAAGCAAATTATGTGTCTTCACCCAAACATTGCTATAAATAATGATTCGATTTCGCGCATGATGCCAATAATACTGAAAGCCAATAACTTGATCTTGATGGGCGAAGTACTAGCGCACTTCTAGATCTCAAACTAAAGTCCTTCTGTAAGCAAACTCCTAATTCCACTCCGTCTCAAAGGCCCATGCTCTTTACGTTGACTTTATTAATCCTTACTCATTACAAAATGAATTGCCTTCATTTCTAACCTTCTTGTTTTCCCAATTGAATCCATTCTGCAATGTGTCATGACAAAAAAAAATGGCTACACAAGCTGACGGAGCCTCACATTGTTAGCAGGAAGAGCAATTTGTCCTTCAATTTATGACTATTCCCAGAATCAAAAACAAAACATCTATATGTCATGAAAGACTTTCTAGATGACACAAATGACAGTTAGCGAACCGTTGTTGCAATATCAACTGATTTGCTCGTCAAATTTATCCTGAAATGAATTAAATGTAAGAGAGAATAATTCCTTTATTTATTTATTAAAAAACTACCTTGTTCGTATTTTATTTCTCTTCGTTCGTTTTTTTATAGTTTCCGTATGGATTGCTTGTACAACCCGACAACTCAAATTCTGAATGGCAGGTAATACTCTTATTTACTGTGATGTATGTATTGTATAGTGTTAAAGAATGTTGAACAGGTATAAGCGTTGAGCTTTGTGAAACTGTCTCCATGGTTATACGGGTCCTTCCGAAACCGCCACGCATGTGCAAACAAAACGTCTGCTACAGACAGTTGGTACTTACTGTCAACACACAGCACACTCGATAATAGCTATAACAGAGCATTTCAAAGGCAAAACGAGGGATAAGGAACAAAAATGACGAATTTAATTGGAAAGTTACTGGGTTTCAATAAAGAAAATAATGAGTGGGTGGAATGCATAGAAATTTTGAACCAGTATTTACTTGCAAATAACATTACGAATGGTGAATAGTGTAGAACAGTGCTGATTTCTTCAATGGGTTCAAAAACAAAGGCTAGTTAGGTAATTGTTTTCTCCGAATTTACCTGCAACTGAAAGCTACGTGGAATTAGTAAATTTGGTTAAGGATTATTTAAATCCACCTTCCATTAGTAATCTCTTAAAAAATTTAAGTATTTATTATAATTATTATCAAGGTGCTGATGAACTATTTTCGCAATTTGCTGCTGCTTTAAACTCGATAACTTGAGTTTTGTGATTTTGGCGATTTTAGGCTGCAAGCGTGGTGACATCTAGACACACGCTAGTGTGTCGCGCCAAGTTATGCAACAAACATCACAACAAACATCACATTAATTCAATTGTCGAGGTTGTAAACCATTGCAGCGCGACGCCATTGCGTCAGTATCTTATATCTTGAAGCATAGTTGGGCACATTTCACGTACTTGGGGGAAAATAATAATGCGGTACAAAAGCTTAAATTGTGTTGAAATCGAGAACAATGACCCACCTGACAAAAATTAACTCGTGTTTGAATGCCAGCTATGCTGCTTTCAATGCAAAGTCTGCCCCTCAATAACGTTGAAAATGTGTTACTAACTAGCTAGCTAGCTAGCCCGCTCATCCCCATGTTAATTCCCATATGGTGATTATTCATCGATTCCCAGATAACGGGAAGGCTTCCAGCTATGAAATTGGACGAATGCGTGCACTACAATACGAACTGCGTACCTTTTATGGTTTGGAGCCTGGGGGCGTAACAGGGATGGCGTGGGAGGGCGCGTAAGTACGAAAATATTGTTATAACCATTGTTAGTATTGTCGGCATCGTCTCTCATTGGACGGCCAAAGTTCCGACAATGAGAACGTGTATAATGACGTGCGTGCTTAGACACACACTAGTGTATCACGATAAATCTAAACAACGTTGCAAAGAAATTGTATTCACGTCCAATTCACCAAGTGTAAAAACAAAGCAAAATAAACAAAGCCAAAAACTGGTGAAGAGGCTACTAAGTTGAGAGTGGTCGGCCCTTCAAAGGAGTGATATCAACACACCAAAACTAACTAAATACAACAAACTACAACAAAATTAAAACCAAACCAAACGCTAATAAAGAGGTGACTAAGTTGATAATGGTTCGGCCTGTAGGCAAAAGGTAGTAGCAAATTGTTGAAAGCCAATTTCTAGTTGCCGTGGCACTTTATTACTCATCTGCACGGTAGTGGAGTTGAGTCAATAGACAATTAAAAAAAAAGAGTGATATCATATCAAAAACCAAAACTGGTAAAAGGGGCCGTTAAATTCCGAATGGTTCGGCCCTTCAAAGGAGTGATATCAACACACCAAAACATTTGCCAACTTCATCGCACCGAATAATACTTCGGACGTTAAATGAAAACTTGAACATTGCTACCGAAAGTAGCAATGTTCTAGTTTTCATTTAACCTTCAAATTATTATGCGGTGCGATTAACTTAGCGAATGTTTTGGTGTGTTGATATCACTCCTTTGAAGGGCCAAACCATTCGGAACTTGGCGGCCCCTTTTACCAGTTTTGATTTTTGATATTATAGGTTCATCTGTGGTATCCATAATAGATTTAAATTTGTGCAAAAACGATTGTTGTCGGAAAAAGAATTGACTTGAGTATCGGGTTTAAAAATATGGGTCAACTAAATAGTGAAGAATTGCATCCAAGTACATCAAACATTTCAACGAATAAAATAAATTCAAGGTTAAAATGCAACAATCTCAAAGTACACAAACTCAGGTGGAAGCATTGTCTGCCATTGTTGAGAGAAATCCGGATATAAAAAAAGGATGTAAGCATAGATCGCACATGTGTAACAAAGTGGGTCATTTTTCAAGCCTGTGCGGAAAATTTCGGTTCCGAGGCCGAAACCTGGAGCTTCTAACAAAGTTTGTTGAAAATGTAAACAACGAAGGGTGTAGTAATGAATTTGATTCTAGTGGATAGAGTGATGTTCATTTTGTTAACGTCAAAAGTGTTTATGCTAACATTAACACAGTCAAGGCTTGTAAAATGGATAGGTTTCTAAAAAAGATTAATCTTGAGAAATCATGGAAGACTGAGGCCAATTCAAACGGACACAATCTTATTCTTGATTGCGATTCTGGGGCAGATGTAACTAAGTTTTGTATATACAAATATTTCAAGGATACAAGTTTAAAACAAAGCAAGTATTTATTAAGAACCTGGACATGTGAAATAGTTAAGCCTTTAGCGAGTTAACCCTGCCAGTTAAATGTAATGGATTAACAAAAGAATTAAGTATTGTTTTTTCCAACATCAATGATACCCACTTTTCGGTTGTCCTTGGAGTAAAGCTTTAACATTAGAAAGCTTGCTTTTAGGAAGGAAAAGCAAGCTAAAACTAACAAAGAGGCTAGCATTAAGACTAATGTCAAATTTTCTACTACAGTCAAAAGGCAAAACCGAGTTTTGGAGGGGGGGGGGGCTAAATGTTTAGACCACCTTTTATCAAGCTAGAAATATGTCCGTAAGGAGTGAAAATACTCAAAAGAGCTTTCCTGCTAACAATGATAGTGCGTTAACTTAAATGACTTTTCGAAGTCATTTGAATCAGGCCTAGGAAAAATGAATGATTTCAAGGCTTTAATTATCTTAAGGGATAAAGCAATCCCAAAATATTTAAAGCCAAGACCAGTACCCATCCTCAACATATTAAGTTGAAAATGAACTTGATAGGCTGGTCAGGGCAGGCATTCTTACGCTTGTCCAATTTTCCGAATGGGCTACCCCAATCGTAGTTGTGCCTAAACTGGATGGTACAGTGCGAGTAGCAGGAGATGATTCGACAGCTGTCAACCCACAGTTAAACATAGAATATTATCCTTTGCCTAAGGCTGAGGATGTTTTCTCAAATTTTGCTGGGGGGTGATGTTTTTTTTTCCAAGATTGACTAACAGATGCTTTTCTGTAGTTTGAATTGGATGAATTTCGTGGGAGCATTTCCCCGACCTACATTAAGTGTGAATGCGTCCTCCACTCCTAAGACTCCCTCTAAGTCTTCACGGTGTGTTCTGTGGTCACTGCAAGTTTTGATTGTGGACGCCGGCATTTATGCGCTCTTCCACTAAGGATAGACAGTTGGTGTTGTCACAAAGATTTCAACAGAACAAAGATTTCAAAGTCTTCAGCCGATACCAATGTTTCCCCTTATATTGTTGTAACAATTATTCTCTTGTTATTCCAACTTGTCTGCTGAGATTGAATTCGATACAATCTACTGTGACTATTGTTCAATAATGATGATAATAATAAAACTTCGTTTGCACAAGCAATCAGGTCAAGCAAGGGTCGCTAGTACCACCTACAGCTCTCCAAAAGAATAGTAAATAATAGTAAATAACCTACAATTTAAAGCAGGTAAAGTAAAAATACAGTTCAAATTACAAAAGTAGGACTTAGCAGAAATGGAGTCAAGCAGTCGCCTAAAATTACCAAGTGACTCTGCTGAGACAGTTTCATTTTTTAAGGAATTCTATGTGGGGACCACCCTTACAGCAAAGAAAAACTGCCGACAATTTAGGCTAGGTTGCTGGGTAACCAATTTAAAACAGTGACCCCCGCGTTCTGTTTTAGGGTAAAAATTTTAAAAAAGGATGATCCACATCGATCATGCCGTGGACAGCCTTCAAAACCAGGACAAGGTCAGCGTTTAACCAGCGAAGTTCCAAGGAGTCAACTTTTAATATAATAATACGCAAGTTCACCACAGAAACTGCAGTAGGACAACGGAAGGGCTGTGAAACTCTGACACCGAGCCTAATTTAAATGAAAGTGGAGATTATGGGCAACAAGGCAAAGGGGAGAGAACAAATACCAGGTAGTCATGAGAGGGGGTGCTTTATAAAATGGCTCAAGATCCTCCTCTCTAAGCCGACAAAAACCCTGCACTGTGGGTTGGTTTACAGTAGACGCGCTAAGTGAATCCATACATACACCACGCGTACCGAAAAGAAGTGTCGGCAGCAGTCCAAGTGTGATCCCTGTGCCACCAACTTCCAACCATGACCGCGTGTACGTGCTGGGTCAGGTGACAAGTCAAAAAGAGGGGGGCAAACAGCAGTAATGCCATGTAGAATCTTAACAGTTAATGTTAGATCGTATCTAATTCTACATAATTCAAGGAGTTCGAGGCCCGTAGCCTTTAGGTGCGAAGAATGATTCAAGTCTCATAGGCCTGCAATGCCTTTAGTGAATTTACGTTGCACAGTTTCAAGGAGGTCAATGTCCTTAACTAGATAGGGGGACCAAATTGGAGTGGCGTATTCCAAAAGGGTCAGACAAACACCTTAAAGGCCCAAACTTTAGTCTGCAAGTTTCCAGCAGTGAAGCATTTATTTACCAAGGCTGCACATCTATATGCCAGCACACATGTATTTTGACATAGCAGTGATGATTTTAAATCAGAGGTGAACCACACACCAAGGTCACGTACCTCCCTAACTGTAAGCATAGTGCATTGATCAAGGCAATACTGTGAGCACCCATTTTGGTTGTCCACATGGAACGAGAAACATTTTGCGGTGGAGAGTGGTAATTGCCAAGATTTAGACACTTGGATACCTTTTGAATCTCGCAGTCAAGATTCAAAGATATTGTCGGGCTGAAATTTTCAGTACCAGTTTTAAGGTCATCGGCAAATTTAAATCCGTAGGTACTGTAGTTGGTAAATCGTAGGTCATTTAGATAAATAACGAAGAGTAAGGGGCCTAGGACAGACCCTGTGGAACCCCACAAGGCACTGGCACCGCCGTTGAAGTTACCCTCGCAACTGTTACCTGCTGTGTTTGGTTTTGTAGAAAAGCCCTGATCCAACCAGCAAGGTTTCCCACTATACCACATTCAGCAATTTTCACTAACAGTTTACGGTGGATGACGGATTCGAATGCTTTTTTAAAGTCAAAGTAAATCGTATCTGAAGGGACCCCGAGATCGAGTGCACTCGTCCATCTATCCAGGACACAAAGTAATTGGTGGGTGGCCGATCTACTCGGGAGGAAACCAAACTGATCATCGTTTATGATGGAATATTGCTCAAAAAACTTTAAGATCACATCGCGAATAATAGACTCCATAATCTTATAAGCAACACATGTAAGAGCTATGGGGCGATAATTTGCAGGGTCAGAAGCTGATCCCTTCTTGAATTCAGCTATAACAATTGCAGAGCTTCATGTGTTGGGGATAAGGCCAGTTCTAAAGGAAGTAGAGAAAAATGTTGAGAGTTGGTAGCAAATTTCTTTTGCAAGCTGTTCATAAAAAAAACGCGGAAATTCCATCAGGTCCACGTGAGTGGCTTGGTTTTATACTTTTGATAGCAGCTACAAACAACTGTTCAGAGAAAACCACGTCAAAACAAAAGTAATTTCTTTCCGAAAACATGCCAGACGGAGGGTGCTGAACCCCATCATTAGTTATGAAATTAGATGCAAATATGGTACTCAGTACTTCAGCCTTAGCCAAATCATCTGAGTAGTAGTTATTTTCAGATTTAAGAGGTGGGAGAGAACGTGATGATGAGGTCCTGGTACGATAAAGTCTAAAAGTGCAGCATGACTCCCCAAACGGAGGGCGTCCACCTCACCCTTGCAGTACCAATCTTCAGTGGCCCTTGAGTAAAGTTTGCGCTGTGCGTTGTAAGCACTTTTAGTAGCCTCACAAGGGTTTGATTTAAATTTCCTCCGAAGTCTCAACTTCCGAATACGGACTTTCGTAATGGAGCGTGGAAACGGATCAGACCTAGGTCTTTTTATTTTCTGTGCTTCTCGGCAGAGCATGGTATGACCTGAAAGAATGCTAAGAAAACAATTCCACGCATGGTCGAAATCATGGTGGACGCTGAAGGTATAACCGTCCCAGTCAAAATCGACAAAAGATAATTTAAGATTTTCGTAATTTAGCCTCCCCTTCCTGGAAGGGATAAATGGTTCAGTGGGACCTTCTAATGAAGCGAAAGGCAGGTTTAAGGAAAAAGATGCAAGGCAATGATCACTATTGACAAAGTGATCCTCAACAGTAAGGATGAAAATTAACCTCTCATCATCACTGAAGACTAGGTCTAGGATGTTATCCCCCTGGTGGGCCTATCGACAAGCTGTATGATCCCCAAAGAAGTAATACGCTCGAGGAATAGCCTGTGGTGACGATCCGAGGCCGAATTTTGCTCCCAGTGCACAGTGCAAAAATTAACGTCGCCCAAGGGAATACAAGAGTGCAAGCTGTTAAATGAGCCAACAATGAAATCACAGAGTGTAACTACAGCCTCCTCATCACGACTATCTGGTAGGTAGCCCAGGATTACCGTGACCTTAAAATTTGGCATCGCAACCACAATCCCTTCAGCGACTAAAGCAACAACTTCCACAACAATAGGGATATTTCTCCGATGAATAATGAGGAGCCCCCCACCTCGACTGCAACGATCACGTCTAATCACAGAGAATTTACGGGTATCAACTAACATGCCATCAGCAAAACCAGGATGTAACCAACTCTCTACAACAAAAATAATGTCAAAAGTATCCTTAAGAACCAATTCCTTAAAACACCCCAGGTTTCCAACAATGCTCCTAGCATTAAAAAAAGTACAATCCAGTTCACTAAAAGACCTACTACTTTAGGTAGGAGCACAGTTACATTCCATGGGGTATGACTCCCTTACATTTTGATGTTTACCGACGGAGCATGAATTTCAAATAACTGCCATTGGAGCATTGACTTTCCCTTGGTGGTGAGGTGGATTTTATCACGAGCAAACAAAGTATGGTCGTTGTACAGTTATCGATCAATTGAGATGAAAGGATAATTTTTTCCATGCACATAAGGCGAATCAAAGCATTCGTGTGTACTACTTTTCTGTCGATGTCACGGTTTTCTCGTCCATGCCTTGGAAAAAAGCTGATGAAAAAGATTCTGATGTCGGGGAAAGCCGCACGAATAGACAATGCAAAGTCGCAAAGGTGGAGCACAATTCTATTTGGGGTTTCTTTAGTTACGCTGTTCGTACCAGCACAAATTACAACAGTTCCCTGTAGATCGCAAACCTTCAGGACGTGAGTTAGTTTAAACTTCGTCGACTTTAAGGCCAGGTTAGGTCCAGGTACGAGAATCGGGGTGACTACTGCCTTTAAGGCTTCGCACTGTGGAATCCCCAATAATGGTACTTACACCCTTCCATTCCACAGCACCACGGGCAATGATTTGCTGCTCAGGGGGATTTAATTCACTTAAGTCAATTAGTCAATTAGTATCTTTAGTCGTTGGGGGTAACTCATATTACGTAAACCAGGCAATTTCTTAGTAAAGTGCCGTTGCACCAACTCGATGAGATTGATATCCTTGAGGACATGTCGAGACCACACCTGTCTTGCGTACTTGTTGCCAACCGATTTACTGCTGGACAATGGTTGTTGTATTGTTGCGACTTTCTGTACTGAACTAATTACCCCGTGTGAACCCTCCTTTCCTCCCTTCTGTATTCTTTGTATTCTTGTTCCACTAATTCTCCATGTGGGAGTAATGTGGTAACCTTAACCAGGTAACCCTAATACTAATAAGGGTTAGAATGACGTCCAATGTGCAGTTGAAGACAGGCCGATAGATATTAATGGACTGTAGGGAGACGATAGACAACTGTTAAGTATGTTCTGACGTCCGACTTAGCAGGAGATATGTCCTCCCAATAACTTTGGGAAAACAGAAGGAAGGAAGGAAAGGTGACGACACAACAGCGCCAATTCGTTCGGCCCGTACAAATGGAGGAATAAAGATGTTGGACTTCATATGAGACTGCTTTCTTTACACACCTCACAAACGTGCCACTCCTTCGGTGCTGCCGATCCACACGACCTCTATGATCTGTGACAGGACATCTTTGAACATTTTAACCGGTGGGGGGTCCAACGGACAAATTATTCTGCTTGGGTTTAGTTCCGGAATCCCACACTCTACTACCTTGTTTGGGAATTCCACTTTGCAGACTTATTGCTTGTCCCTGTAGTGAGCCTACACCTGTCATAAAGTGCCAGCCAGACATACATCCTTTACACCTCGGTATCAGTCCCTAACAAAATTCAAGCCAATTACGACAGTGTCCACTCATAGGGGATTATTCCAGTGGAATCGTGTTCCTCTAAGTACGAGGGAAAGCGATATTAAGCATCGGACACACACATGGACACACAAAGGTCACCTCCAAAAGGTCACCCCGCCCCACGGATGGTGGCGAAGGGGCCCCCCGGCCAACGGAAAGGTGGCCCCCCCCCCATGGCATCATACAATGTCGCCTTCCCAAAAGGTCGCCCTCTCTGACGTTATATGAAATCTGGTGCGTGGAAAGTAGGTTTCATCCTGTGGGAAGTGGGTTATAACGCACAATGCGCACACAGATAGTTACACCCCACACTAATAGATGAAAGTGCACAATTTTCCCTCTAAAGACACTCTTAGCAGTATAAAAGTGTTGAAATTGCACAATTTTCCCTCTAAAGACACTCTTAGCAGTAAAAAAGTGTTGAAATTGCACAATTTTCCCTCTAAAGACTCTCTTAGCAGTAAAAAAAAGTGCTGAAACTGCATAATTTTCCATCTAAAGACACTCTTAGCAGTAAAAAAGTGCTGAAAGTGCACAATTTTTCCTCTAAAGACACTCTTAGCAGTAAAAAAGTGCTGAAACTGCATAAATTTCCATCTAAAGACACTCTTAGCAGTAAAAAAGTACTAAAAGTGTCCCTCTAAAGACATTCTCAGCAGTAAAAAAAAAGTGCTCAAAGCGCAGTTTTCCTACTAAAAACACTCTTGACAATAAAAAGTGCTGAAAGTGCATAATTTTCCTTCTGAAGACACTCTTGACAGTAAAAAAAAGTGCTGAAAGTGTATAATTTACCTTCTAAAGATACGCTTGGCAGTAAAAAAGTGCTGAAAGTACACAATTTTCCCTCTAAAAGACAATCTTAGCAGTAAAAATTGAAAAGAAGCTGATTAGTGCTATGTGGCGGAGTTCAAAG
>JAHWFP010149527.1:95453-137075 GCA_023313725.1 Lithobius niger
CATTGCATGACATCACAGGGAGCGACCTTTTGGGGGCGACATTGTATAACATCACAGGGGCAACCTTTTGGGGGTGACGTGATGTCACAGGGGGCGACCTTTTGTGGGAGCGACATTGTATGACATCACAAGGGGGCGACCTTCTGGGGGCAACATTGTATGACGTCACAGGGATGACCATTTGGGGTGACATTGATGTCACATGGGACGACTTTTTGGGGCGACATTGTATGATTCACCGGGGGTGACCTTTTGGTGGCAACATTGTGTGACGTCACAGGGGGTGATCTTTTGGGGTGACATTGCATGACGGCAAAGGGGCGACCTTTTGGGATGGTGGTATGACAGTGGACGTGTGTCCCAGTGTCTATGTCCCCATGTGTACGTCCCCTCATGTCCCCATTTGTATGATGTCACAGAGGGGCAACCTTTTGGGGATGACCTTTTGGGGCGGGCTACATTGTATGACGTCATAGTGGACGACCTTTTGGGGTTGTGGTATAATGTCACTTCCTGTGCATTGGAGTAAAAAGCACGGTAACAGATTGTGTGAAGGCAAACCAAGCAGTGCTACACACTAGAGCACGACTTAATCTTGAAACGCTTGTCATCCATACACATACACCACCTGTATACAACCACTTAGAGCCAGATAATAAATTTCTAAAAGAATATATTCCTGTAATTAAAACACTTAAACTCGACTCTTTTGCCAGGCTAATTGTGAAACCTACACAACGAATGCATCACACCTTTGAAACACGTGACCCCGATTTGCATACCCCTTGCCTTGCGATGTGGCATCCCAACGGAGCAGGTGGGTCGTTGCTTTTCGGCTGCCATTTCTGCCTCTTTTGAGGGGAGGAATTGGTGGTTTTTATGCGTTTTAAATTACTGTTTATGCTTTTAACTTAGGATGACTTAGTGGCTTTTGCCATGCTTTAATTTTATTGCTTACCTGATGACGAAAATTGAAAAATTTTCGAAACATTGTTTTTATTTTTATGTAGCACTGCTTGGTTTGCCTTCACACAAACGTCCTGTGCATGTTACCGTGTGTGTCCCCTGTGTGTATGACGTTACTAGGGAGGGGGGAGGCGACCTTTGGTGGGGGTTGACATTTCCGGATACATTTTGTGGGCGACCTTTTGGGGGGGGGGGCAACCTTTTGTGATCGAACTTTTGGGGCGACCTTTTTCGGGGGGCTACATTGTATGACGCCATCGTGGACGAACTTTTGGGATTCGAATGATGTCTGTGTGTCATTGTATGTGTTCCCTGTGTGTATGACATCTCGGGGGAGGGGGATGCTTTTTGGTGGGGGAGGTGACCATTTTGGGGCGACCTTTAGGGGGCGACTTTTTACGGGCAACTTTTGTGTTTTGTCCGTGTGTCCATCCGATGCTTAATGTCGCTTTCCTCCCAACTATAACTCTAGGATGTGCTTTCCCAGGAACTATTCATCGGAGAATGGAACGGATCCTACAGGGAGCACTAGATACCAAAGTATTATTTATAAAGACATCATTGCAGCAGGAATATTAGCTGCAGGTGCATTTAATCATGGTGATAACCAAAAATTGGACTAACAAACTGCGGGATAATGGTTTACATGTCAAAAAGGAGAGGTGCTCTTTTAATAAGAGTGAGGTGAATTATCTTGGTTTTAGATGTGACAAGGAAGGTTTGCACAATATACCTGATACGATACTAGCCATCATGATGCTCCTGAGCCACAGGATGAAGCCAGTTTCATTCCTTCTTTGGTTTCATCAACCAATATTTTAAATTCATTAATCATTCAGCAACTATCCTGGCACCCCTGTCAGCACTGTTGCAAACAGATGGGAAATGGCAGTGGGATACATGTTGCAAGTGTACTTTTGCGCAAATTAATAAAGGATTTTTGAGAGCTGGAGTGTTCATCTACTATTCTCAGAAATTAATCTGTGATGTGAGTACGTACGGGGTTGGCTGTGCATTATGACATGTTTTTCCCAGTTGGTAAGAGCTCCCCCTTGCATTAGCATCATGTACTCTGAATAAGTCGGAGAACTACTACTCTCAATTTTATTAAGAGGGCTTATCCATAATTTTCGGAGTGAAATGCTTTCATCATTACCTTTATGGGCAAAAGTTCACATTAGCCAGTGACCATAAAGCACTGTTATGGATATTTGGTCCCAAAAATGGGATACTAACATGGCTATGTTTCGAATTCAGCGTTAGGCTTTGTTCCTTCACCTTACACCTTTGACGTTGTCCATATTAAAGGCGGACGATATGTCGTAGCTGATCGCTTGTCATACCTTCCCCTTAATTTTAACAATGCAGATGACTCAAGTGTTGAAGATATGGAGATTTCAGTGTTTAGCTTGAGATAGGTTGAATGGCTACTTATTTTGCCCGATCAGCTAGTACATGTTTAAGTCATGATGTGTATTTGGTAACTGTGGATGTACGTCGTGATTGGCCAGAAAAAGTTAATGAAATTCTACTCTCTTATTTTCACCGTAGAACTGAAATCACTAGTGAAAACAAGCGTTTGTTTTGGAGGGGTAGACTAATTATACTGCAAGGCTACGAAACGAAGTGCTTACCAAATTACATCTAGGACACTTTGGGGGGTGAAAATCGAAGCTCTAGCCCGAGTGCATGTATGGTGGCCTAAAACAGACGAAGATATGGAGTTGCTTGTTAAAAAGTGTACTAGCTGTCAAAGCAATCGAAGAAACAACACATGGTCCATGGGACGCCTGCATGTGGATTTTGCTGGGCTTATCTTAGGTGCAATGAATCTGATAATAGTGGACAGTTATTTAAAATGGCCCACTATTAAAGCCATGCCTTCAACAATTGCTCAAGCTACAATAGAAGTGCTCTGCAAGCTTTTTGCCGACAAAGGCTTACAGTTTGTGGTAGTGACTGATAATGGGCCACAGTGGGTTTCGAACGAATTTAATTCCTTTCTAGAAAGTAATAGGATTACCAAAATTTCAGACTCACCGTATCGTCCGGCGATGAATGGTACTACCAAAAATATGATGCAAACTTTTAATCGTTCTTCGAAAGCAGCATTGTCATCAGGGGACAGTTCTAGTGACACGCTACAAAACTTACTGCACAACTCCACAGGCGACAATGCAACAAATACCTGCTAGACTACTACACGGGAGAGAGCTCAGAACTAGAATGGACCTACTTTAACTAGACTTGAGTCATACAGTATCAAAAAGGCAACGAAAACAACTTCAGGGTACCAGGCGATTTTTGTCTGGGCTCATGACTTCCGCTTGCATCAACCAAAATGGCAGTGAATGTTGATTGCGATTGCGTGTGGCAACCTCTACGATGTCAGCGATGGCATCCTTCAATGGCGTTATCACTGAGGCCAACTTCGTTCCGGGGTGACTTTTGATTCCTCTGCTGATGAGGACGCTGCAATTGCAGTGCCATCTACTACTGGGTCTTGTGCAACACCTCCAAGCCCAACTGAGGAATCTAACATCCCAGAGGTAGCCGCCCAACCTCTGTTGCCTCCTGTGATGGTAGAGGGAGCAGTAATCTGTCATTATACATCCAGAGTTTGCTTTGGTCACGAGCCTGAGGCCTCTGCTTCAGGTTCATTGCAGAATTGTTCCGAGCCTGAGGTAGCCACCCTGGTTTTGTCGAGGATTTTTTCACCTGCTTCCGTTCATTGCTGGAAGATATGCCTGGTACAACTTGGCCATCTTCATTTCATGCCTCGAACGAGTGGACGCCAACATCGTCAGAGACGTTGGCTTAAGGCACCAGTTAGGCTAGACTTATGATTAACTGTTGCCAATATGATTTACTATTTCAATTTCTTTTATTGGTTTGTTTCAATGATTTTTTTCGGTTATTTCTGATTGTTTGTGTTTTGCATGAATTGGTAGATTTTGATATTTTAAAATTATTTACTGCTTGTACATAAAAACAAATGTTTCTACAATTTGGTTTTTTTATTTGTGGGGGAATGGAATGTCTAGCCCTTAAATTTATATAACTAAATATATTACCTTTCTCAGTTGGATGCTCCTTACACCATTCATGTTTATATAATAAAGGGACACCTCAGCCGATCATTCAACCCATGACTTAGTCTGAGCTCTCTATCCACGTATGTGGCTTAATTAAATTAATTAATGTTAAGCAGTGGCGTATTTATGGAAATAGCCTTGGGGGGCAAACCCCTATAAGGCCCCCTACCTTCCCGAAATTCTGAGGACTTTTTTTTTTTTGCTACCTAAAACTATTAGTAAACGTTCTTTATTAGTTCTATTTTACACTACTAATACCTGACAGAAATGAAGTCCCATGATAGTGCTTTTACATCGAAGGCCAGGACGCCCCCCCCCCCCTGCCCCAGTCATCCCATTAAATCCGCCCCTGATGTTAAGCCTAAATGATTATGATGTAGTCTGCGAGTTAACGCTATAAGCCTTCCACGCTCCATACAGTTCACTCTCTGAAAATATTTAGGCACTGAATATAACAAATTAAACTATTTTTTCCGCATTGTTGTCTTGATTTGGGGGGGGGGGGCACAATTAAGATTGACGTAATAGTGGAGTGGGGTTAGGCAATTAATGACAATTGATGATGGGGGGGGGGATTGACACATAACTCTAGCTCGGTGTGTTTTTTGTGTGATATTTCACGAAAATTTTCCAAGAGGTAATTGCCTTTTCGTAAGTAACTCATTTCTTTTTCTTAATTAGCAAAAAGTTTCCCGCAAAAGTATGAATAAACGGAAGCTGTTTCTTGTTAGGAACAGCCTTCCATCCACAAGGCACTTTTAAACAAAACTAAATCAAAATAGTGCGATTTTTGGTCCAGTCTGTAACGACATTTCATACATATCCAAGCTTTTCAGAATGTAATTTAGATGCTTAAACGTTGTATTTCTAGCAGTAACTTGGTGATCTAAGGTGGAACCATTAATAGTTGAATTATATTACTTGATCACTATATCCCCCTAATGTTAGATAGCCATAAGAAGAGCCTACATCTTTAAAATTGTTTTTGCTTTCACCTTTACTTGGAATCAAATGATGCTTTTTACTATTTTTATATTCAGGAAAATATTCGTCATCTAACTCGCCTCGCATCAAACCACAAAGTACCTTTAGTGCCATTTGATCCATTATTACTTCAAGCCATCTCCGAAAATGCTCTTCCTCCTGGACCTTGTCCCTTTCTTTGCTCGGAAGTGTTTACTGTTGCAACATTCAACAAATCTTTATATGATAAGGTTAGCAAAATGTACTAATTCTTTGTTTTATTATTCTGGGAGGAAGGGATAAAAAAAAAATGATCCTGACACATTCTACTTCTGTTAAAGCTTGGGTTAGAGCATGAAACAGTATTGACTTAAAAATCATGATTGGGTGTTTAGCGAAAAGGAATCAAGTAGCATTGAAAATAAGTAAAAGGATTCTCAGATTAAAGGATTCTCCCCTTCAGTCAAAGCTGGGTGAGAATCTTTTTAATAATTTTTACGTGAATGTACCCCGGGAAGAAATGTTTCTCCTTATGCGTAACGCATTGGGGTTTCGTTGTTGCAGCATTACGACAAAACTACTGAACCGAATTTGATGAAATTTTGTGTGCTGACCAAGTATAACCCGCAGAGTGTGTGTCTCTTAAGATCGAAAATCTGGTATGTTTTGGGCTGGTATTTGGAAAATTTATCGGATTGTTAGAAACCAATTGTTAGCAAACATTAATTGTAATAATAGCGTGGACTTCACTTTAAAAAATGCGTTGCACAAACAAACAAAGAATTGCACTGTTTTGAGGAGTGTCGCTGCCAAGTAATAGTAAATCATTCCATTGTAGACATCGGATTGTTAAAGGATTGATCGTTTATGATAATGTCTGCGGCCGTGCCGCTGTGGAAACACCAGTTCTCGTCAGATCACCGAAGTTAAGCAGCATTGGGCCTGGCTGATACGTGGGTGGGTGACCACCTAGGAATCCGGGTGCTGCAGAACCAGGGCTATAGAGCTTCGTCGGGCAGGTAACCAGGAGTGGTTAACGCTCGCTAAAAACCTTTGAACCCCTTGTTGTTGATGATGATAAGGCAGCCTTAGAGATGGAACTGACCCATCAGAGCGTCAAATGGATCAGATTTTTATCGTGGGCCGTGGGTCAAGATCCTTCACCCACTGACCCAAAATAAAGAAAATAAAGTGGGTAAGTGGAATGCGAAACAGTAACACCCACCCTGCAAAAGGTGGAGGTAAAAAAAGCATCATAAAACTCACAGTGCAGTACGATGGAGGCGGCAGGGGACGATTCAAGAATTTAAACAGTGCCTCAGAATCTACCATTCAGCGAAATGCGTGAAATGATCGCTAGCCTCAATCCTAAGGGCATCCCATCCCATATTTCAACCTCTCCGAGAGGTTAAACGATTCGACGCCACCTAGAACCCTGTACTGTAAGCTTCCAGTTGTGAACCCGCGTGCCCTGAACTGAAGGTGCCAAATCGAAAAAAGGAAGGTCCACCTCAAGTAAGTGGTACAGAATCTTGATAGTGTGAATCAAGTAAAATTTAATTGGAGCAATTCCAGCGACTGGAGGCACAAACGTTCCAGACGCTCGCAATATGCAACCTCCTTGAGTCCTGGGTGACCGTTGGTGAAATGCCCTGGTGTTTCAAAAGGCTTGGTGTGCTAAATACCTAAATTTTAAGCTACAAAAATTGATAATCCGTTAATTGGTTCGATCTGCGGATGAGAGCAAAATTTCCACAACAAGCTTAATATTGCAGTCATATTGAAATGACTTAAACAAAATCCTGGGCCTTGTTCATACCTATGTTTTAAAATCGGTTCGGTCTCCAAGTGAGGACAAAGCGTATAGTTGGCACAACAGCAACAACAACAACAACAATAAACAATTAGTACTACTGGTCATTCTGTGGATGGCAAAATGTTCGATTGTTGTCATTAAAATGTTTAATGCAGTGAAATAGTAATGACATGCCCTCAAACATCGTATTTCGTTGGTCTTTATCAATTTTTGGGGGAAGCTAGAGAGTTTCAACCTTTCCTATCATGGTCCAAGATAATTCTGAGTTAGCAAAGACAAAAATTCTTTAAAGTATAATTCGGAGGACGAAGCTGTTAAACCGTAGTATAACAATATGTCAAACTGACACCATAAAAACGCCCATTGTCAGTGTTGTCAAGTGAGTATTAGTAGGACAGCAAACAACAAAACCGCTCGGTTTGTGATAGAAGCGTAAAGTTTGGCATTTTTGTTCACTAAAATATGCTGATCAAAATGTGACGTAGTGCCATGTCGAACTCAGACCGGAAGTGGCCGCCATTTTGAAAAATGGCGGCCTAAAAACGGCGGCTTTAAAAAATGGCGGCGTAAAAACGGTTTTTTAAGTATATCTCTAAAACTGCTGATATTTTGGAAGAAAGATGTATTACAAAAATATTCAGCACACAATTCTGGGCAGGAAAGGCGGTATACATCTTTTACGTAAAAGCAACTCTTAAACCTCCAAATCGTATTTAAAATATATAGCCCTTAAATCGCACGAACGCTCATTTTTCAATTGGTTGTTATAGTGATTTTCGTGTTCAAAGTGCTGTTGTGAGCCGTATAATACGTCGAAATTAACACGCTTAGGATTTTCTGAAAGATAGGATCTATTCTTTTGATCAATCGTAACCAAACCTATTTAACTTAAATAGGTACCGTTCTACGCCCATTTAAAGGCAAACAGGTAATGGCGTAGCGGCGGAAGTGTATGTTGATTTTCGAATTCAAAGTACTCTTGTGAACCCTCTAATAGCCCGAAATGGACATGCTTAGAATTCAATGAAAGGTGGAGATCTATTCTTTCCGTCAATCTTAATCGAAATTGTTTAACTCAGATAAGGACCGTCCTATGCCCATTTAAAGGTGGAAAAGGTGGCGAAACTGTATGTTGATTTTCGAATTCAACGTGCTCTTGTGAACCCTGTAATAGCTCGAAACGAACGTGTTTAGGATTTTTTGAAAGGTCCGGATCTTTTCTTTCCATCAATCTTAACCGAATTATTTAGCTGAGATACAAACACCGTATGAACATTACAATGGCACTTCAAAATTGGAACTAGCCGCTACACCAATACAGCTACATCGTTAAACGGGTGTAGGATTACGGTCCCTATCTGAGTTAATTTCGGTTAAGATTGATGGAAAGAATAGATCTCCACATTTCATAGAATTCTAAGCATGTCTATTTCGGGCTATTAGATGGTTCACAAGAGTACTTTGAATTCGAAAATCAACATACACTTTTGCCGCTACGCCATTACTTGTTCGCTTTTAAATGGGCGCAGAACGGTCCCTATCTAAGTTAAATAGGTTCGGTTAGGATTGATCAAAAGAATAGATCCCTATCTTTCAGAAAATCCTAAGCGTGTCAATTTCGGGCTATTAGAGGGCTCGCAACAGCAATTAGAACACGAAAATCACTATAACAACCAATTTAAAAAAAACGTTTGTGCGATTTAAGGGCTATATTCTTTAAATACGATTTGGAGGTTTAAGATTTGCTTTTACGTAAAAGAAGTATACCACCTTTCCTGCCCAGAATTATGTGCTGAACGTTTATGTAATGCATCTTCCTTCCAAAATATCAGCAGTTTTAGAGATATACTTTAAAAAACATTTTTAAGCTGCCATTTTTCAAAATGGCGGCCACTTCCGGTCGACATGGCACTACATCACATTTCAATCAGCATATTTTTAGTGAATGAAAATGCCAACCTTTACACTTCTATCACAAACCGAGCGGTTTTCAATAAACTTAGGTCTTTGCTACTACACTATATTGTATCCATATGTTAAGAAAGGTTTACAAATATATGCAAAGGCATAAATTGATCATAAACTTGAATTTTAATTTATATTTCCTTCCGCTGACGTTTGCTTTTTGGTTCTTGTTTGTGTGTAGTTTTTATTTCATTGCTGGGTTAGGTGTTAGATTGGGCTTTCAAGCCTAAACCTCGCCCTTTGTGAACTTTGGTGATACCATATGCTTATTCAATTAGTATTGTGTTTGCTATAAAGTTTATTATTGTTATTATTAAATGGTTGCTGACAGTTCACAGCAATAATTAAGAGTTCCTATAATGTCTACTTTTTTCCCTTTTGTAGCCTGATTGGTGGTCGGACATTAGAAACCTTAATTTTGAAATTTTTAGAATTGAGGGTGCAAACCCACGCCTTTTACGTCATGGATTATGGGTTCCTACTGCTCTACATCACATATTGGTGCGCCAGGGCCAAGCAATACATATTATTGTCATTCATGAACGTGCAAATGGGGCATTATGGCACGCAGCTTTAAGCCTAAATGTGTCAGTTATCTCTCGTCTGAATGAAAGAAACATCCACCAGAAGTACTTTAATACAACTCAATACGATCGTATTTTTGACAGGTTAGTGAATGACTCTTCTTTTGATGTAAAACTATAAAAAAAACCAAAGAAATGTTGTTTTAATAGACGTAATCGAAATTAAGATTTTTCAGTTTACCAATTGAAATTCTCAAACTTGGAAGGAAGAAATTATCACTGTGGCGGTGGTATGAACGGGACCGCTGAACTTCTAAATCGGTCTGCTTACAATGAGTGCAGGTTGCAATACTCCAAGGCGTTACTCGAAAATCGTAAGGCAAGAGAACGATCCGTGCTTTCCAATGGGAGCGTAGGCTCCCTATTTCATCTGTATCGTGAAAGAACGAATACTTCCAGATCTATTCCACCACTTAAAAGATGACGAATGTTTTATCACTGACCCACTTTGTAAAGCAACTACCTTTAATATTTTTTTCTAAAAATGGTATAGTGGACAACGACTTCCATCCACCAATGCCCAACAGTCAGGTAGTGTTTTAAATGCACTTTTGGCTTTAAAACCGTCTCATTCAGGTGGTCCTAATGGCATACGTTTTTAAAGAGATCAGATCCTTTATTTGTACCCCTTTGGCCCGTATTTTTTAATTGTCTTTTTCTTCTGGTCGTTTACCTACTATGTGGTCAACTGCCAATGTAATTCCAATTTTCAAAAAGGGTGATGCTGCAGATCCACGCAACTATCGGTCTATTACCTTGACGGCAGTATCATGCAAAATTATGGAAACAATCATTCGGGACCATATGTCGGCTTATTCTAAAACTCACAATCTGATTGGGAATGACCAATTTGGCCTTGTGGGTGGTCGCTCCACTACACATCAGCTGCTGGGGGCATTAGTTCAGTGGACCGAAGCTCTGGATGTTGGTGTGCCTTCGGATGTAGTGCTTTTCGATTTTAAGAAAGCCTTTGAGTCTGTTGTCCACTAAAAACTTCTCTTTAACTCAGATTTTATGGTTTTAATGGAGCACTCTTAACCTGGCTTGGGATCTTTTTGCTTCGGCGTACCCAACGTTTGAAAAATGGAAACTCGTTTTTGGAACCAGTGCAGCTTATCAGTGGATTCCACAAGGGTCGGTTTTAGGGCCATGTCTGTTCATTTTATATTTAAATGACTTGTGTTGCAATCCATTCAGTGCAAGTCAGAAGAAATTTGCTGATGACGTAAAGCTGCACTCTGCTATTGTAAACTTGACATCAAAATATCAATTGCAACTCGAGATTAATTTTGTCTCTCATTGGTCTGTGCATTGGCAGTTGCTTATTTCGGATCATAAACATAAATTCTTTCATGTAGGGCATTCTAACAGCTCCCACTCATGTATTTTGAACCAGATCACTCTTCTGAGTGTTTGTTCAGTTAAGGATCTCGGTGTTTGGTTTGACTCCTCCTCAAAATCCACCACCTATTGTGACCACGTAGAGGCAAATTCTTATCGTCGTCTGGGAATTGTGAACGGATTTTTAATTCTGGCTGTGTAAAAACTAAAGTCCGTGCTTTTAAAATTTATGTTCGCCCGCTTTTGGAGTATGCTTCACAGGTTTGGTCCCCTTACCTGTTGCGAGAAATTGATCATTTAGAATCGGTTTTACGAAACGACTTCCTGGCCTTGCACAGCTGCAACCTTATCTGCGTTTGAAGCGTCTTCGAGCTGGACTCCCTTGAACTGCGCCGACTTAAGGGTGACCTAATTTTAACATTTAAATTTCTGCTTTCATAGATTTACCATTCTTTGACCTTAGCCATGTGAGCAGGACTAGGGATCATAGTTGTTAATTACTTCTCCCTTCAGCCAGATTTAATTGCCGGAAGTACTTTTTTTCTGCAAGGGTGGTTCCGGAATGCTTCGTCTGAGCGGATCGTTATGGCTGCTTCCGTCAACAGCTTCAGACATCATCTTGACGAGTTTAACTTTGCCGTATTTTTTAAAAGACCCAATTATGTTGTCACCTGCTAGTTGGGTGGTGATTGTTGGACTGGCTTAATGTCCGCTTGTTCCTGGTCATGTCTTTTCTCGTGATTGACAATTGGTTTAGGCCAACTTTAAACTGCGATGCATTTTTTAAATATATTTAAGAAACATTGACAATGAGATAGCTTTTCCGCTCACTTGTCCCTCACGTTTTGCGATGCCATCGGGGACCATAGTGTGACTGGTAGGTCTAACCTTGGTGGTAAGGCATCAGTGACCCCCAACCCAGTACGATATATCCTTCCTCTACAGCCAGGCCATGATCTTCGTTTTAAACTTTTAAACTCTTAAACTTTTGTAATTTATAATTGTTTGTTTTAACTTCAGATGGCAGTTAGTGAACACTAGGTCCTTGGCATTCCGGTTGCGTTTGCAACGAATTTATTATTATTAAATGATAATTTATTTTCTACACGTCAGCATATGATTTTTTTTGTTCATTTTTCTGGCATGGAATTAGGCATTCTCCCAGTGATCTTGAGTGTCTATTTTTAGTGTGATATATTGTTAAGAGTTTGTGAAAATGTCTCTTGTTTGCCATTCTGTTCTCCGGTCACGTAGAATTTTTAGAAATGCTGAGTGAAAGGCAACTTGACCTCGCCCCCCCCAAAAAAAAAAAAAAACAACCGTGATTATGTCAAGACTGATAACGGGAGTTAGCAGCTTTCTATTTATTTCACTAAGATTGCTGGTTCGATAAGCTTCATACTTCTTCATCAATAAAGTCACGGTTTCGTACAATTGCACTTTGAGCAACCACATGAAAACCTGTTGTACGTAAATATACTTACAATATATCTTATGTTCGTACTTTATTTATTAATGAGTTAACAATTGATAAATATTTTGTAAAATCATTAAATGTTTTACAAAAAAATTGAAATTGTATTGACTACTTACATAAATGAAGGCGAATGCACCTCTAAAACTTTACGCTCTATTCCTTTTCACTTATTTTTAGATGGGAAGTTGTTCCTTCGAAATTATGGGGACTTGAGCTTCACCTCCCACGCGACATTTCCGCTTTTATGAATTCATTTTCACAGAGCCACTTTATAGAGTGTAATTACACACGGGCACAACTCTTTCGTGAGCAATATCACTCTGATAACAGTAACAAAGGTTGGACGTTCAAATCAAAGGCTTGGAATTTGCTTTCAAAAGTTCAAAAAGTACTGGATTCACTTGCAGTACCATTTTGGTTGTCTGATGGAACTTGCCTTGGTAAGTATTTTATCTTGTTTTATCTCCCATTTTAATAAATGACGAAGCAACTTAATGATGTTCCCCAAGCATACGAAAGATGAAATGAACAGATGCAGAGAATGAAACAGCAACATGACGTCATATTTGCTGTTGTACTTCCATCATATGACCTTTGGAGCTTGGCCTCTATTGGTGTTAGTGGTAATAATGACTATCATGCCTGCCATTTTGCTTTGTCGTTGTATTTGTTCGTTTCCTGTATGTGATTCGTAATGTTTTAGCATTAAAATGGTATAAGTTGGTTGGGTTGTGGCATTACGCACGGTTGGTCGTTGTTTTGTTTTTTTTTATTTCTGAAAAGGAGGTAGTCTGTACCTGTCTGCCTTCTTCAACAGGACTTCTCCATCAGTAAGTTTAACTTAAAAGCACGATGGTCACCTGGTTTGATTGAATTTGATTGTTACGCATGGTAATTGGTCTTTTCGATGCTCCCATTTACAGTTTGACAAGAAAAAAGAAAGAAAGAAAAGCAGTTGATGAACAGATTACTACAACAGAGATTGTACATAAGGATTCTTTGGAAAGCAAAGCAAAGTACATCCAAGTAGTGAAGACCAAACGAATAACGTTCAAAAAATGGTTTTTGAGTTATAAATTCTAAATCGTTCATCCGACTGGACAAAAAACTGGTTAGGAATACTCAGATTAACCATTTTTTTTACGGTAGTTATAGCCTAATGAGTAAAAACAAGGACTTAAACCAAGTTTTCGACTCTCCTTCGACTCTTTCGACTCTCCTTCGACTTGATGCAATTTTAAAATGTTTCTTTGTTCCTTGAAAATGAGCTACAATCTGCTCAAAACATCGGGTGGAGTGTTTTAATTTGTGCACTCTTTGGCTTGTTTAATTATTATAGTTATAGCATAACATATAAAATGGTTCGAATGAAATTTAGTAGGAATATTCTTTGGAAGGAACATATTTGTAAAAAAAAAAAGTAAAAAGTGATGACCATTACAAACGATATGAATAAATAAGAAGTACTGGAAGCCAACTTGAACTTAATATCCAGACGTACTACTTGAACCTAGATGGATACTGACTTTCGTGAAATTAATTTGAACATTATTTTGAAATTTGCAGTATTTTACAGGTTTAATTTCAGTTTATTTATTATAGCTGTTAAACACCAGGTTGCATTAAATCGGTACAAACTTTACTCTTTTATGAACTTATGCTGAAAAGCATAGGAACAGAAATTAATGCCAGAAAACTAGAATTTGCTGCTGATTAAGCCTGCACAAACTTGTGGTCGGCCATAACAAAGTATAATTGCAATCTATTAAAAGAACTTCAAGTAATTAATGTTTTGAATTTATTTTGTAGGGTTTTTCCGCCAGTGTGACTTCATTGAATACACTACGGATTTAGATATTGGAATTAGGATTGAAGATTTTCGTCCAGACCTAGTATGTAACATGGTACGTCATGGACTTACACTCAAGTACATCTTCGGACAGGTGAGAAAAAGTTTTTTTCTATTTGCCTTTAGAAGTGTACATTACCTTTAAATTTGGTATTCTAGTTAAGGGAATACTTTTCCCTAGTGATAAAAACGTTTAATTGTAGCCAGCCTGTTAACCCCAGTGCGCATGTGCACCCCCCCCGCCCCCGCGCGAGGTGGGGGGGGTGATATTTCTTTCTCTAGCGGTCACTATGTGAACACACTCATCCTTTTCCCGAAAGAAAGAAAACATTTCTCCAGCACGATGGTTAAAGTCAAGCCTCCCCCCCCCCCGAAAGCAGCTCCTCCATAAGACTCTTTGACTGCTGACCCTGACATTGTCGTCGACCCACCACCTGCCACCCCTGGCTCATCGGGCACATTGGCCAAGACCCGCCTCTCCTGCCGTGATTATCCCAAACAATCTTACTCGTCGGCGTCTTCCTTCGAGGTGGTATCTTCCCCCACTGAAAGCCGCTCTCCAACGAAAGGATTCCCTTCTCCTGGTCTTTCTGCCCTTCTTCCCGTCGGTCAAGTGGGAACTTTTGTCAACACAGTGAACACCACTCCGGTCCCTTGGGGACAAGCCGCCAGTACCGCTGTATCTGACCTTCACTTTCTTCAATTTGAACTGCTGAAACTTAAAGAATCCTACTCCAAATTAAATATTAAAGTCAAGTTTCAGAAACCCACCATGAAGCACAAGAAGTCACACTTTGAGGCTCCATTGGACCTTTCGTCTTCTTCATCTCGCCACTCCTATAGCAGCTATCCCAAGTCCGTGGCGTCATCTGACCAATCACTTACAAAAACTGAGATTGATCCGCTCATTGTAAGAGCGAGACGTGATTTCAACCTGCCATCATCTTCCCCCCACCCCTCCGAAAGGGATCAGTCAGGTCCACACACATGAATGGATTGCTCACTGCCGGACTTCTCCTCCTCCTGTCCCAGCAAAAAGACGGCACAGCTCACCTTCGGTTTCCGAAAGCTGCTCCTGGTCATCGAATCTCCATTCCTTTGTCTACCTGAAACTCCACGCTGGAACAAACAACGCAACAGTCTAAATTACTTTGAGTCTTACTCAAATCGCAACTCGAACGGCCACTTCTTTTGTGGCTCGTGGCAGATCTTCAAACCGAGGAAGAGGCAGCAATTATAATAACCGCTGTACCAGCCCCGACTGATGTAGTCAATACTCCTCACCCGGCCCCGAAGGCAAGCCCGACAAAAATCAATGGCATGGACCTTCTTTTTCCTGTAGGAGGTCGCCTTCGTCATTTTTTCCCAGCCTGGCTAATAATAACCTTCAACCCGATAATTCTTTCTGTCATCAAGCACGGTTTTCGCCCAATATTCAAAAGCAACACACCTTTGGTGACACCACCTCCGTGGGAATTCGCTGTGCCAGTTTCCAACCACCTTTCCTTCGAAGTCCAAGAACTTCTTTCCAAGGAAGCAAACATAGAAAGCAACGACCCTTTAAGACCAGGCTTCTACGGTTCCATTTTTCTATGTCTGAAGAAGTCTGGAGAAGAATAGGTCATTTTCAATCTCAAACCTCTCACCAAGATGAAAACTCCCTTTCAAAATGGAAACACTGGAATCCATCCGTCCTTCCCTAAAATCTGACGACTGGACTGTATCCATAGATTTAGAAGACACATACATCCATACCCCTCTCCATGCATCGATACGCCACCTCTTTTGGTTCATGTACGAAGGGATGCTCTACGGATTTCTCTGTCTGCCCTTCGACCTAAATGCCGCTCCAAGAATCTTCACCCTCATTCTAAAATCGATTCTGGCCCAACTGCATCAAGTCCAAATCCCCGCAGTGGCTTATTTAGACGACTGGCTTCTACAGGCACACAGTTTAAATCTCCTCGTCAACAATCTAAACATCGCTATAGACCTCCTCGGTCAACTGGGCTTTGGAATAAACATTAATATTAATTCCAACCTCGAAACTGCAAAAGTAATGCATTCCATCGAACGGTTAGAAGACATGACAACCCTCTTCAGAATCTGATCCTTTCTGAGGAAAGATCATACACACTCACAGATCTGAATCGGCTCATAGGAAAAATTGGTTCACTGAAAAATCTTGTCCTGTATGGAAGATGGATGACACGACCCTTTCATCAATACCGCATCGATGTTTGGGGAATGTGTCTACAACCAGGAAACACCTCACATTCTCTCGATGCTTCCTTCTCGACCAACACTCTACTCTGGTGGTTGGACGTCGCAGTCCTTTCACAAACGGTACCCTTTCACGAGCCTCAACCAGACATTCACCTGTTGACAGATGCTTTTTTAGATGGGGAGCACACTGGTCATCTCAAAGCTTCAGGCCTATGGACTATGACAGACGAAGACCACATAAAAGTCCACGAGCTAAAAGCAGTTCTCAACAGCCTAAGACACTTTCGGAACAAAGTCTCAAGAAAAGTCGTTCTAGTACAGACAATACAATAGCAGTTGCTATCTTCGGAAAGACGGTGCAACGAAATCCACGAAACTTTACGAAGTCATCTCCGTGATCTTTAATCTTTGCATTCAACTGAAAACCACAATTCTTTCTCTACAGTCACACATTCCAGGAAGTCGGAACCTCATCACAGATGCCCTCTCAGCCATCGCAACCTTTCTTCAGGAGAATGGACCTTAAAGACTTCACCTGCAAATATCTGTTCAACATTTGGGGAACCCCAATGGTCGACTTATTTGCCACGAATCACAATGCCAGTCTTCCCCACTTCATCATTTCCTACCCAGATGACCAAGTATGGGCAGTAGATGGTCTCGCACACCCGTGGGGGAACCTCTTCAGCTACCACTTCCCTCCGTTCAAGCTTCTGCCTCAGATCCTCCTGAAAATAAAGAAAACTCATGGACTCTTCTTACTAGTAGCACCAAATCGGCCGTCGGCAACATGGTTTCCTCAACTCCTACACTCAACTCCAAAATTCTATACTCCTCATCACATTTACGTTATACTTGCGTTGTGAAGGGCATTGCTAAGTAGTCTTAAGTAGTCTTAAGTGAAACACTGGCCCCCTTTTTAATGACCATTGTTTTTTTTTTAGCAGTTGCAATGGTTTTAATTTTATTGACCGAGTGAGCGATGTGAACGAGATCCCGTTTTAACTCCAAATTTGTGCTGTTTGCTTGTCTATGTGAGTGCTATGCAGTTATGAACAAATACATGAATGGATTCTAATGAAAGTTGTTGATAATATTCTTTGAATTAAGGCAGAACGACGTATGCACATGGTTTTTAAAAAATAAAAAAACGTACCATAATAAAACGAACCATAATTTGAACTCCAATTCCAGGGAATAAGGATTGTGTTTTTTCACTAGTTATGTCAGGAAGTAAACGCAATTTGTGTTTGAAACATATCGTGTATGTGTGTGTTTAATTTGTCTATTATACAAGCGTTTTTAAAATTTCATTTGTCTGTGTGTGTTGTTTTATAATTTAAGTCTGTTTCGTGTGAGTGTCTCAGTGGGTTTGGGTGTGCATTTATTATTTTTGAAACATGCAGACTCGTTCTTGTAAGGGGGTTAGTTTCGTCTGTGTTTGTTGGTTTATGTTCCATGGGGATATGAGCTCTTAAGACGCTTTTCCTATATGGCGTCCAATTAATTTGTTGGCTTTTTCGCTTCTTTTTTATTATCATTGGTACGGTCTGGTTTATAATGGGTATGTCCACTCTTCGCCCGATTTTGTTTGTAACAAAAGCAGCAGTAAAAATATTTATGTCCGTGTTCTGTCCATGCTTTGTATTACTTGATGGCCTCACACTAGCGTGTATCTGCTCAATTGAATTCATAGTTGATTCTGGCCACGTTAAATCAAATGGCTTGGAGCCAAGAGTTAAAACCTGCTGCTTATCTCCCAGACGGCCTTGTATTGCATTTATTCCCTCCCTTTTATAGTGAGTGAGGGAAGTAAACATTTGCTCATTCATTATTAAAATAAGAATGGTATTATTTGTCACAAAATTAACATAAAACGACTAAAGAGAATTTAATAATGCAGTGGATGTCGCATCTGTCGTGTACTATTAAGCGCCTCACTCCTGGTGACGATGCAAACAAACGTGCCTGCGTCCTGTAAATGAGCGCCGTTAGCGTCTACTCTCCTAAATGAAAAGAAGCCGGTTGAAATCGGGCGGGAAATATTAAGTGGAATTTCTCACAAAATCTTAATACTCAAGTTTGAAATCTCTACCAGTTAACAGTACACTTCCTTGGCTAAATTAAGTACAAATTTTTTAAAAATTAAACGAAACATATACTAACTAGCTGCCCCCCCCCCCCCCTCCGGCGAAATACCTCCTCCATACCTGAGCGAAATACTGTAGTGGGCAGTATGGAATAAAAAGGGCGCCGACTGCCCCCTGCCTCCTTCTCCGGACTACCCTACGGCCTACCCACTTACATTCTGCCATAGTGTGGTCAGATTTCCCCCATTGCCCCGCCCTGGTAACCCTTTCCCGTCCCGCACTGCCGGCCCCCCCCCCCCCCCCCACTGCCTGCCCCCCCACCCCCTCCTCCGGCCCCGGATTCCCCTATTGTCTGGTCTGCTGAATATCCCCATCCCTGCTTCCCCTCCCTTTGAACCCCTGCTGATTTGTTTTGTTATGGAAGTTAATTTTTTTTTGTCAATGGAGGAGGCTCAATTGCCCGTTTCTCCGTTCTGATACCAAGCTCAATGAAACCAACAATGGTCGTGCATGCAGTGATTATTACTCAACCAACTTTGAAACTCTTCAGTCGGCTAAAAGAGCTAGCATTATTAAAGCAATATGTCGATTGTTACAGGCCACATCCGTTTGTTTGACATTGTCGCTCGCTCGCCCTCTTACATTACATACCCTCTTTCATTGTAGTGCATAATAATGATTAATTTGCTTGCCCAACCTTAGCGTGTGTATATATATGATTGAAGTGCTCTCTCCAGCAAAACTAAAACTATTAATTTCTCCGTTTCTATTCAATATATTTCGACCAAACTTGGTCAGATAGTAGATAGCAACTTTTCCAAACTTTACACCAACTTTTATGCAATTCCGTGCAAGAGTAAACGTAGGGAGCCACACGTAAATTTGAAAACTGTTCACTTGTTGTTGTTGTTGTTCTTCTTCTTGGCTGACACGGTTTCAGGAAAAACCACTGCACCTACCTAAAATCACCGAAAAACATGATATGAGCTAGAAATTTTCCCGGGCTTCAACCTTACAGGGACCACTTTTTCAATTGGTCGAGGCATTCCGGAGTTACGGGACCCTAAACGATCATTTTGATTGTTTTACATTGTTTTAACCATTGTATTTAGGGAACAATGCCACTCAGCAAACTCCAGATTCATTCTTCGTCCACGTGTTAAGTCTTTGCTAAAAAGTCGATTGTTGAACGGTAAAATGAAAGAATCCGTGTTTCAGCTAAACGCATATATTTTTAAAGCAAACTAGGCTATGTTGTTAATTTAGAGGGCGGCCTCGAAATTGGCAGCTAAAAACGATAGAATTGCGTATTTATTTCGCAGATGGAGGCTTTCAGAGCTGAGTTGAATTGTTTCAAAGTGGCCAGCAACTCGACTGCATGCATAAAGCTTTGTAGCGCGACGCCATAGCTGTAAAAAAGGTACACGGATTACAAACAAAAACGGCAAGTGTGCCGTAAAAAGGAAGATACATGATTGAATTTTAACTTGTTAAAATGAACACGAATAAAAATTGATGATTTCTAATTGAAATAATAAAATGTACAATTGAGAAAATTCCATCTGTTTAGGTCCTGTTGTGCTTTACCAATCATATATTTAAAACGTAAAGCACAACAGCACCTAAACAGATGGAATTTTCTCATTGTACATTTTATTATTTCAATTAAAAATCATCAATTTTTATCCGTGTTCATTTTACCAAGTGAAAATTCAATCATATATCCCCCTTTTTTATGGCACACTTGACGTTTTTGTTTGTAATTATGTATATAGATAATATAGGTTTGTTGCAAACGTAACCGGAACGACAAGGACCTGGTCGTCACTGACTGCCATCCGATGTTAAAAATAAAAAATTATAAATTACAAAAGTTGAACAGTTAAAAGCTTAAAACAAAGATGATGGCTTGTCTGCAGAGAAAGGGTTGATGGTATGGGTTTGGGGTCATGAATGCCTTACCACCAAGGTTAGACCTACCTGGGACACAATGGTCCCCGATGGCATCGCCAAACGTGAGGGACGAGTGGGGGTGGGGAGGGGGTAACATTTTCATTGTTTCTATAAATAATAATAAAAAAAATAAAAATGCATCGTAGTTTAAAGCATGGCCAAAACCAATTGTTACTCACTCTTCATAAAGATAATAAAAATAATAAAACAATGAAATGCATGAAACTGGTGTAATGAAAGTTAAAAACTGAAGTGGGAAGTTAAACTAGAGCTATTTATATTTTTTTTAAATGTATATAAAATAATAAACTTGGAGCCAACATGCAATATAGCATGGCAGGACAGTTTGAATAAAAAAAAGAAAAATACAAATTTCCACAATGTGTGGAGGGTTTCCAGAAGGGTTGTGAGCCCACTGATACCGTATCTAAGATGCAGAGGGGGAGGCAAAAGTAGATTTTAAAATGGGCGTTTGAGAAACGCCTGTAAGTTTTGCGTGAGTAGCATTCTACGGAAGCCACTTTCCGTGGGCATGCAAACCGTCTCTGAACTAAGAGTATCCCAAACTCGGACAACTCGCACAGCAAAGAAACATTTTCGACAATCAAGACGTGATCCCTGAACCGCTAGTCTCCAAGCATGACCCCGAGTACAATGAACGTGTGGTGCCAATTTGAAAAAAAGGTAAATCAACGTCGATTAAACCATGTAGTATTCTGTATGTCACAATTAAATCAAAACGAAGTCTGCACAGCTCGAGCAATTCTAAACCTACTCTGGAAAGGCGCACAAGATGATTTAGCCCATGGAAACCGCAAACTCCGAGTGAATTTACAGTGAACCGGCTCAATAAGGTCAATGTCCCCAGCCAAATAATGGGACCAAACTGGAGTCGCATACGCCAATAAGGGGCGCACAAAAACATGGAAAGCCCAACATTTAGTCGCAGAATTTTCTGATGTAAAACACATATTTACAACTGCAAAATGACGGAATGCCAACGCACTTACCTTACGGCAATGCAAGGATGATCTTAAGTCCTGTGAAAAGTCATACGCCAAGGAGGTCTCTAATCTCCGAAACAGAAGGTAGGGCTTCAGAAGCCAAGAAATAGTTTAAATTTAGATTTTGTGTGCCCGCATGGAAGGACTGACACTTCTGGATGGATAGTGGCAACTGCCAACACGACGACCAACTGGCGACCTCTGAAATTTCCACGTCCAGTTCAATGAAGAATAAATATTTTCTACGCCAATCTTTACATCATCAGCAAAACTTGAAACAAAAACTACACGAATTACCAAAATAGAGGTCATTTATATAGATTACAAGTAGAACTGGTCCCAGCACTGACCCCTGCGGAACCCCACAAGAGACCAGTGCCTCAGTAGAAAATGATTTTTGTACAATTAACCTTTTGGTAACGGTTACTTAGTAAGGCAACAAGCCAGGCCCACAGTAGCCCGGTGATACCACACCCATTCAGCTTTAATAGAAGCTTCCGGTGAATAACAGACTCAAAGGCCTTTATAAAATCAAAATAAATATTATTGCATGGTGCCCCTGTATCCAATGCACTGTTCCAACGATCAAGGACTGTCAGCAGCTGATGTGTAGTCTACCTTTCGGGAAGAAACCCAAACTGGTCCTGTCAATAATGGCAAATTTCTTCAAATAACTCAAGAGTGTGTCTCGAATGATGGACTCCATTACCTTATAGGCAACACATGTCAAGGAAATAGGTCGATAATTGAGCGAGTCAGAGGGGGAACCCTTCTTAAAGACTGGGACCATAATTGCTCCACTCCAACAAGAGGGAAGTTTTCCCTATTCAAATTATAGAGTAAACAACACGGACAAGGGATAGCTACTTTCCGAAATAATTTGTTTGAGCAGGAATGAAGAAAAGCCATCTGAGCCATACGAACAGCTTGGTTTTTATTTTTTTAATAGCCTGTAGAACTTTGAGTTCAGTGAAACGAAACACTAGAGCAATTTTCAATATGGTTAGTGTTCTGAGGTAAAGGCAAAGAAGTACTTCCATCGTCTTCAATGACATTTGAGGAAAACATTTTACTAAAAACTTCTGCCTTCGCGAGGTTTTCAGCCACAAAACTGTTATCGATCTTTAAAGGTGGTAGTGAGTGCGCCATGTTTGTTTCTTGACGGTAAAACTTGAAAAGAGCTGCCGGCTTTCCTCCATGAATAACCTTCTCCTCTTTAAGTTTATTCCACATTTCTACAGTGTTTGCGTAAAATCTCCTCTGGGTGTTGTATTCAGTTCTTGTTCGGACTGGCCTTATACGTTTCCACAGCAAAAGTTTGCGACGCTTCGCTTTAGCAATGACAGAAGGAAGGACTCTTCGAGGTTTCATGGAGTGAAACCTCGTAGCTTTACGGCATAGATTTATGTGAATATTCAGAATACTATCGAAACAGGTTCAAGCCTTTTCAATTGTTGGATGGATTGAGAAAATAAAATCATCTCAGTAAAGACCCCTCAATGAAGCCTTAAGTTTTAAAAAATCAATTTTACCCTCAGGGATGAATTCATTTCCGGTTCTAAGTTTCTAAAATGTGGACCAACGCAGAGATCATAAACCAACCTATCATCATGGATGAAAATGAGGTCCAAAATGTTATTACCACGTGTTGGCTTATCCACCAATTGGGTAAAACCAAGGGGCGCCAGCAGTTCAAGGAAAAGACAGTGATGAGGGTCGCTGGCACAGTCCCGCTCCCAGTCCACAGAAGAAAGATTAAAATCGTCAAGGAGGATGTTCGAATGGTTCAAGTTTTCTGAGCAAAAAATAAACTGACAAATATTTGTGACATAATCGTCATTTCGGCTGTCCGGCAGATAACAAAGGATAAAAGTAAGCTTAAAATCAGGAATGGAAATAACCATTCGCCAAGATACCGAACACACATCAATCAACACTGCAGGGATTTCAGCGTGGTGAAGAATCATTAAACGTTCCCCTGCTACCCCGATCACGTCTCACAACCCTGTACACATCCAAATCGGCAACCATCGCGTCAGTGATATCCTGGTGAAGCCTGAACTCAACCACAAAGACCAAATCAAAATTCCCCCCACACAGCAAGACCCGAAAACAGCCAATGTTATTAACAACACTACGTGCATGTAACAAAATACAGCTAAGCCTAGTCAACAAAGATGCACAACTTGGAGAATTAGTAGACTCATTTATGGGGATTTCCCCAATTACTGGTGAAAATTTTCCAACGGAATATGGATAGACAAATTTAGCTCATGCCCTAAATGTGATCTACACCGACTGGTCAGGTGCACCCTGTCTCTAGAAAGTAACGTATGGTCCTTTAGGATGGCACTATCAATTGACACAAAGGAAAAATTATTTGCGACACACAGCTTTCAAAGAAGGGAATTTGTTTAATAATCTGCATATCCATTTCTCGGCTTGAATTTCCAAGTCTCGGAAAAGGACCAATCAGTGTGATTTTGGCTGTGTCGCAAGCAATCCTCAAAGGTAGTGCAAAGTAAGGCAGATATGACACAATTCGGTTTGGAGGGTCTTCACCTAGATTATTTGCCCCCGCATAAATTATGAAGGAATCATTTCTGTCACATACCTTTAGAATTTCCTGTAGTTTTGATTGAAGGCCCTGTACTTTTAATCCTGGGAACGTCTACGTTTTGAATGAATGATGGCTGCTACCCCTGAGGTTTCTCACATTCGAGTCACCAATGATGGTTGATCCAATTTACTGATCCAATTTACCTCAGAGGCTGAATGTGCGCTGTGAGGCTGGGCAAAAGTACCGCCACCGTTGGTGGCTTGGTTTAAGTCTGGCAGAACTGCCGCATTTTTGATTTTGTTTTTGAGATTACACAGGGATGACACGTTTTGTGCAATGTCAGTTGAAACAGACTTCGACGCAGTTATGGAGTAATGGTCAGCAGTTTTAGAGTTTAGATTTTCAGGTGGATGTGCGTCAGAATCGTGTCTTGGTTTGGAGCTGCGCCCTTTTCGTCCCCCTCTTCATCGAAAAGTTATATTCTTTTGCATGCAATGAGCAATATTTATTTGTGGTTCGTTGACATTTTTTGGTGGGGAAATGCCGCTACAAATCACGCTATCAACATGTGCCGAAAGGAGTGAAAGATCGCCATTTCTTGTTGAATTTAGTTTAACTGCCAAATCTGCCAAGCTAGGCGATCAGTCACAGCACCTAAGTTTGAAGCCACAGTCACATTTTCAGAATGATTTCCCCTTTCACCATACATTTTACGTGCCAGCTTTGCACAAAAGACCTCACCGTCTGCTTCAATCTTCACACCAAGCCTCGAAAACAAATCCTTTGCATATTCCTGTAAGATCTCTTTTTGTTTAGTAAAAAAGTCCGATGTCCAAGACTCGAAATTGGATTTAAAACTGCGAATTTGGACTCAAGAGCACGTGTGATATGCTCTGCATCTTTGTCAACCTTTACGCTGATCTCGGCCAAGTCCAGGTCTTTTTCCAGACTGAAATTTTCTAATTTATTTATAAGTCTCGAAGAAAGATTATGCAGGGCAGGGAGTCTCGTGTGGTAGGAACCTTTTAATTCTTTGTCGGCGGTATTAGGAGACCCCAAGTCCGACGTCAAAAATGGTGTGCTTCTGGTTTGCATATTCGCCAATGACGGCTATTGGATGGAATCGAAGAAAATTGTTTTGCGTCTATTGTCAGGAGTGTACTTCTGTGATTCAAAGTTACTACGGACTCCTACTGATCGGTTACAACTTGAGTGCAAAAAATTCTCCATATTTATGTGCAAAAAGGAGAGAGAAAAAAGAAAAACACACAAAAAAAGAAAAACACACAAGAAAAGTTCAAAATAAAGGTCTTGATGATACCAGTAGACAATTGAAAAACCAGCATGAATATGAGTCCTAGATGGCGACCTTAATAATCCAAGTTGTCGACGCTCCATTAAGCCTCAATCCCCCCCCCCCCCCCCAGATGGCGACTCCCAGAAGAAACCAAAACAACACCGCAACCACCCGCACAAAACAGTCCTCACGAAGCACAACACAGTCACATCAACAAACCAAAGGCCCCGCAACACACGTTGAAACTTCACAAATCA
This sequence comes from Lithobius niger, assembly GCA_023313725.1. Taxonomy (NCBI): domain Eukaryota; kingdom Metazoa; phylum Arthropoda; class Chilopoda; order Lithobiomorpha; family Lithobiidae; genus Lithobius; species Lithobius niger. The sequence goes on from JAHWFP010149527.1 coordinate 120,897, forward strand.
CCACCACTACAACAAACGCGACAGAGGCAATGTTATTGAAGAAAAGAAATCTCAATCGGAGCACGAAAATCGAGTGTTATCCCATCTTGTCACTCATATACCCATACACCCAAATACCCATACATACCTTCATCCATTCTTGGGCTACTGACTGAGAGTAGTATAAAGGCCATGCCACACCACACCGTTTCGTCCGGCATGTCCATCGTCCGATGCATCAAATGTAGCCTGCGGGCACAACGCAGAGCCTCCGTTGCGTCTCCGACTCGTTTCGAAATATTTCATTTTCCTCCGGTTGACGGACCGGTGGAGTTGTCCGTCAGCCAATCAAAATGCTTAGCGCCACACGTGTCTTTCTCTCAGCGCTGGAGACAAAGATGGCGGCTCCACACCCGACCATCGAAAACTACCGAAAAATGAAAAGAATAATTATAAAATTAAGTGTACATAACTAGTAGCAATACAAGCACTTGCCCATATTGGTTTTAGTGGCACGAATGACCCCAATTCAATGCGTACCTACAGTTTTGCATTCGGACGATTACATTCCTTTTACTTGGGGGAGGTGGGAATAAAGGGGTCAGCAAGCGTTCTTGGCGGACAGGTGTGGCAGTGGTCTCCGTTTTTCAGCGTTGCTTTGCCGGAGACGGAGCCAGACAACGGAGACGGTGACGTTGTGGTGTGTACGGTCCTTTACTCGAGTATTCGCGCAAGAATTTCCGTTAGGCCTTGCGTTGCTTCATTTAGGCTGCTGTTCAATTTACTTTAGCTGCTCAAACTGCCTCGGTCTGCAATATTACATAATTTTTTTTAAATAACCTAATTTTAAACGTAAAATAAACTTTTAAAGAGGACAGACACATTAACTTTTCATTTTGGAGACAACCAAGCAACTAACCAGTGCTACTCAAAACATCAATAACATATGCTATACAAACAAACTGTCTGACAATGAGATATAAATTTCTTGTCTCACCGTTATTTAGCATAATTTGCATTCATTTGATTTCACATTGCGTATCAGTATTAGAAATTAACATATTTAGAGTGATGCTGAATAGTGTCTTAGACAACCCCAATATATTAATGTCATGTGCAGATCAGGGACTCTGCACGTAACGACATCGAAACCAGAAAGCTGATCGATAACCGAGCCGATCACTTCTCACTAAACACGACCGGGCCCACTCACTTCATTCAACTCGCATTACACTTCAATCAACTGTTGCTGTGTGTAAATAAACAATCAAATAACCTCTAAAACACACACAAGCCACAAAAGACTATAGCCTACACGTCCTATTTATCAAAACATAGTGCAGTTAAAATAAATCGAATGGCAAAAAAAAACTATAACCAAGAAACATTAGTCCCGTTTTATTCAAAGTAAACTTCCGTAAACACCCAAAAGAACGATAAAATACTACAGCAAGCATTCGAGCCTACTGAACTGTAAATATCGCCAAAAAGGGGCTAGCATTCATAATTAACAAAACTGTTCTCAACGATACTACGATGACTAGCCGTGCCATATCACAATTTTAGAGTCAAGTACCAGCATGATCATTTGGTACACTTCATTCTGAGAAAATGGAATGTTGACAAATATGTCCGTAATATATATTTACAGATATTTCAATGTTTCTGTACACCACTGACGTATATACCATGCAAACTAATCACAATCCGTTTCAGCCTTTATCGTGTATTTTATGCCATGGCATTCATTAGTATTAATAGTATTTTTTGATTTGTTGTCTGACGATAAACGGGAAGAAAATGTCTTTTCATAATTATAGAGCGACTAACTAGGAATTCCCATCTCGACAAGGACTCCAGAGAGGGCAAATGCATTGCTGGCCAACTTTGAGAAAAGTAAAAGTAGCGCACTGCTGTATCTATAATAAGTCTTAGTGATAGCTTCCCTGCAGATTCTATGATAAAAAATAGCGACCCCAGTTAAACGGGACTAGAACAACGTCCCTGTACCCAATTCAAGTTTTGTCACCAAAATACGTAATTTTCCCAACAATGTCTGAAACGTCCCTTGTAGCCTACTATTTTCCTCATTTCTGAAGAGCATTATATAAACTACCAAATCCCCCCCCCCCCCCACTTATGTAAAGGCCCTTACTCACAACCTCTGAACCAACCAGTGAATAATATAAATTGTTCATCTACATGAAACCAGGCGCCTCTTGTTGATATGTCTACATGTATATCAGGAGCGGGATCCGAAATAATTATTAGGACATATGCAGAGACCTTCGGGGCACATCGGAGCCAAAGGATTGGAACACCGTATAATCCGACAGTTTCTTGTGAGCAATTGTCTATCACCAGCTTTTCACTAGCGAATTGGTTGTATTCCAATACTCATGGACAGTAGGTTCACTAGGCTCCCTTCTTCTCCCGAGATGCACAGCATTTTAATCTCAATCCTAGGCCGGAAGGGCAGCTACTATTGTTTTGAAATTGAAGGTATGTAAGTTAAACTGTGAGCAGATGCTCTTAGTCTTAAATCATCCAAACCTGATCCTTTGAGCATTGAGCTGACGTCTGCAAGGAACACAAAAAGGGAACTAAGACGCCAAGGTTGACCAAACAACAGTGTAATGGTAAGCAAAAAACTTTGCGCTAAGGTTTAAACTCTGAGCCATGGAAATAATTTTGAGTACTTAACAGTAAGGCTTATGTAGTGAATCATATACTTAGTACTTTTGAGTGTTAAAGGAAATAAAGTGAAGCCATAGCTAAGATTTCAAGTCGAATTCATTTGTAACTTAAGAAACTTTTGTCGTATGTTTTAAGTAATTATTTTTTAACAAAGTGTATTAATTGAAGTTGTAACAATTAACAACCTTGAAACCATTCATTGGTTGTATTCGAGGAATTGAAACTGTACCTTAATTAATTTGTAACTCTACTGTCTACAGCATAATTGTCTCAATAAATACTTTGTTTGATTGTTGGAAATAGACTACCTGGTTTGTGCTAAGGAATTGGTAATCCCTGTCCGGGAACCTCCCCATTGGAACTGCAGTATAGAGATTAGTAATTCAAGTAATTAAAGTGATTGGTTGATTGATTTAAGTAATTTAAGTGATTAAAGTGAGTGGTTGATTGATTTAAGCAATAAACAGTGGTAATACTTTTCTCTTTAGAATTAAACGGGTTTTACCGTCTTGGATAACTCTCAAGAGAGTATTTTGCTGTAGATAGTCAAATAAATTATTCTTATTCCAAATTAAGGACAAGTTAATAAGTGGAGCTGCGAAGTGGTATGTAAAGCACAACTCTGCTGAAAAATAGCAACATGACATTAAAGAGATATTCCTCCCAGCGCCATTTTTCTCGATCCTCCACAACAAGTACGGTCCTAAAGGTCTATTTACTTGCCCTAAGGTCTTTTCCTTGCTAAAAATCCGTTTTAAAATCTGGCGTCTAGGAGATTTTTTGTTGAATATCGGGGAACTTTATTTAATAATATAAGTGTTTAACCTGCCACATATAGCTGTTTAGGTGACGGAAGGGTAAAACCGCCAACACCGCCCCTGATTTAATTCAAAAATATAAAAAAATAGAAGACAGGTGAACTACAGGTAAAGGATGTATCACTAATAAACCCTCTTAAGGAATTTATATAGGTCACACGCTCTAATTAACCGACGAAAACAATGAAGAAACGCGAAGTCACCACCTCAGTTTGAAGCGAGTTCCAACAGGGCACAACACGGAGTACAAAGAAGTGTCTTCTGCAATCGAGGCGGGACGAGAGAATCTTCAACTTTAATGGATGACCACGAGTCGCCTGAAAACTTTGACGTTCAAAGACAGAGAAATTGAGTGGTAATAAGTTGTGGATGATCGAATAAGTCAGTGACATGTCTGCGTGCAGACGGTGCACTTCAAGTGTGGGTAAGCCTAGTTGTCGTAACCTCTCTGAAAAGGGAGTTTCCGTAAGCCCGGCAGACTCATGGTGAAGTATCTTTGCACTGGCTCAAGCAAATCAATATTGCCAGAAGATAGGGGGACCAAACTGGGTTCGCATACTCAAGGAGTGGTCTAATATAGACCTTAAAGGCCCAAACCCTGGTCAGATTGTCAGCCTTCGAGAAAGAACGATTGACGATATGAAGATGGCGGAAAGCCTGAGTAGTGATTTTCTTACAATGTGTTGATGATTTTAAGTCAGAAGTACACCAAACACACAGGTCCTTTACATCACTCATCATACCGAGTGGCCTACCATCAAGGAGGAAAGGTGCTAATGCTACAGACCGACCAATGTGAAACGAAAACCACTTCTCCAATGAGAGCGGTAACTGGCAGAGATTTGACCAATCCCAGACTGCATTTATGACGGCAGACAACCTGGCATGGTCGGCAGAGTCTACCACCTCAGTACCAGCCTTAACATCATCCGCAAACTTAAGTTTGAGGTCACCCTCAAAAGAAGAAGATGATAAAAAGTCCGAAATGAAGACCACGAATAAGAATGGACCCAGGACTGAGCCCTGGGGAACCCCACTGGACGTCGAAAGGAAAGCGGAGAAGGTGCCTTCAATATGGACCCGTTGCTGGCGATCTCTTAGCAAGGCCCATAACCAGTCCAGAAGATTTCCTCCGATTCCCAAAAGCTCAAGTTTTGTCACCAACAAGAGTGGATCACCGACTTAAAAGCACGTTTAAAGTCAAAGTAAACCAACTCAAAGGGAGCTCCCATGTCGGAAGCAGAAGTCCATCGATCGAGGGCAACAAGGAGTTGCAAAGTAGTGGAAGTAGTAGATAAAATGGTAGAAAACAACCCCTTTTGAACAGTGGCCTAGTCCCCCCTGCTGCCCCCTCCTTCCTTTCTGCAGATGGGGGGTTCCAATATTTTTTGCAGTTGTTTATTTTTAAAGAGTGTTGCTGTTTATGGGAGCATTCTCGTTGCGTCCTCCTTCTTATTTTGCAGGTTTATTTGTTTTCTAAAGTGTTGTTTTTTGGGGAGCATTTTTCACAAGTTTTACGAATGAGGGGTGTGACTTTCTAGCACGTGGATACAAACCCTCTGGAAACGGGTATATAAGGCACGGGTAATTCCGTCGATCTTTATATCAGCCATGGCTGCCAAGTACGAGGTGGTCTCGAGGTTCCAGTGCAAGAAATGCAAAGTTGAGTTTTTATGGTGAGAAGAAGTGGAAAGTCATTTGGAGAAGCCCTTGCGTGTTAAACTTTACTTGAACGACTGTGGAGGACTTGTTTCTCCCGACGATGAATTTTTGGCGCACTACGACCGATGCGATGGAAAAATGATCACGCCTGAAAAAATCAAGTTTGGTAGTATGTATTACTGCGAAGCTTGTTTGAAGTATTTCCCTGATTTGGAACGAGCTACGGTTCACATCAGGATTTCACATTCGTCTCTTTCGACGAACGAAGAAACGGTTTCGGAAGATAAAAAAAAGGACCAACGATGATTGACGAAGAAAAAAACGAGAGCTACCAATGTCTGACAATGAGATTTTTTTATATCAATACTGCAAAAAGAAGTTGAGGAACAACAGATAGAAACGGAGGCACGAAAGGCGTCTCGAAGGAAAATGTAACATAACCTGCGAATCGTGCGTTGAAACTTACTCGGACAGTCTCGCGTATAAACGGCATAAGTGTGGAGGGGCTGTAAAAAAACGTGAAAGGGAAAGTGGAGAGTCTTCAAAAAAAAGAGCTAAATTGGCTTTGCCTAAATTCAAGCCCCGGTTAAAGGAAGGAATAATTTCTCAAATACCAGCAAATTTCAACCTGGCAGTAAACAACGTCAGATCTCTAGTCGTACCTATAATAGAGGAGCGCAGAATCGATTGGGCCTTGCCCGACATGATTGACGATTTGAAAGCCAAGACAGAGGTGACAGACGATACCGAGCTCGAGGTGAGGTCATTCAGTTTGGATTTTGGAGGGTTTGATCTCGTGCGCGATGCTTTCAACAGATACTTCTTAACTTTCAAGCGGGATTTTACGCAGGATGAAATGCACTACGAGCCTTTGATTTTGTTGGAAGAGTACGAGGACAAATATTGGAATCATTTAGAACAATGTCGACGTCTTATAGTAACCATATAAGCTCAAATTGGATTATGCATTCTCTTCGAAAAAGCGACGGATAGTACGGAAACTATTAAAGCTTATTTTAACTCCAACCTGGTGAGGGTAGGGAGCAAGAAGGGTCTTTCGGAAATGTCGAACAAGATTCTGCATAGTATTGGACAGTTTGCAGTGGAAGGAAGTGGATGGGTTGTCAAGCAATGCGTGTGCATCGAACTATGTCTTAGGACCTTTTGCAGGGAAAGGTTACGTAGCACACCCCAACAACCTCAAACTAGGTCCCGATATACTGGTCAATGTGCGTTGTGAAGATGATACATGTTTTCCGTGGTCCGTGTTGGCTAGCATACACCCTGTTCCATTTTCGCAACATGATTGGGATACAAAACATTATCTTTCTTGTGGCACGAGTTAGTTGTAGGTGTGTTGGACCCCGTTCCTTTATCCAAAATCGTGGCGTTCGAAAAAGCCAACAACATTTCGGTATCTGTTTTTTGTTTCGAGGATGATGAGCCTTGCATTGAAAATAAGCATCACGTTGACTTGCTTCTTCTCAACGGACACTACGTGGTGATAAAAGACTTCGACAAATTCGTCACGAGTTTCAACCCAAACAAGTGCTTGAAATATTTTTGCAGGCATTGCTTACACGGTTTTCGAAATAGTTTCAGGTATGAAAACCACCACCTTCCTTCTTGCGAGGGATTTCCGTTTCAAAAGACCTCGTTGCCCGACAATGACGTTATCCAGTTTATAAATTTCAAGAACGAGCTCAAAAGGTTGTACATAGCTTATGTGGACTTTAAAGCGGCACTCCAACCAGTCTCCAGTTGCGATGGAAACGATATATACACCAGAGTTAACCACATACACCAAGCTTGCAGTTTTGCCTACGTGATTGTTGACCACTTAGGTGAAGTATTTTCCAAAAAAGTTGTACAGAGGAGTAGACTGCGTGCAAGTTTTCTTCGAATCTATGTTAGAGGAGGAGAAAAAGATTGTGGCTTACGTGGATTCCCACAAGCAACAGATGAAACGTTTAACCAAAGAGCAGTGGTTGCTGTACAAAGAAGCTGCGGTGTGCCATATCTGCAAACAAGGAGCCCCTCCCCAAGAAAAGTTCAACGGGTTTATGAAAGTACAAGACCACGACCACATCACCAGTGAATTTAGAGCTGCCGCACAGAACAAGTGTAACTTTGCTTACACTTTGAACAAAAACATAGCGGCTGTTATGCATAATTTCGAAAAATACGAAAGTATTTCGTGGTTAAGGTTTTGAATTCGTTTAAAGATTTGAAGGCTTTGCATAATGTCAAGATCATCGCTAAGAACAAGGAAAGAATCAGCAGCATGAAATTAGGCGGTCTGTCATAGACAGTCTAGCGTTTATGACGGCATTGTTGGAAACTCTAGCTTCGAACTTAAATAGCTTCAGCATTATGGACAATCTTTTCGAAGGTGAATCTGTGGAACTCGTACGAGGCCTTCGGCAAAAAGGTGTGTTTCCCTATGAATACCTGACAAATGTGGAAGAGTTTGAGGAGAAGTGTTTACCTCCCATTCGGCATTTGCCTCGTTGTTGAAAGGAGCGATCTGCTCCGAATCTCATCAACACGCGATGAAGATTTGAGATTTAGGCAAATGCAAAACGTTTGGAGATTACCACGACCTGTACTTGTTAACGGATGTCGGGCTTTTAGCCGATGTGTTTGAAAGCTTTAGAGCGACGAGTTTGGCTAGTTACGGATTGGACCCCTCCCATTACATTTCTACACCCTCCCTATCTTGGGACGCGGCGCTGAAGAGGACGGGAGTGTCTTTGTATCTTTTCAATAACATTGACATGCATCTTATGGTGGAAAAGGGTATAAGAGGCGGTGTCTCGTTTATAGCTATAAGATACGCTAAAGCCAACAACCCGTATATACCATCTACCTTCGACCCGGATAAAAAGAATTCTTACATCATATTTTTTGGCTTCAACAATTTGTACGGTTGTGTTATGTGCGAGTATCTACCAACTGGAGAGTACGAATGTGTGCCGGAAGACCGGTTCGAGGTTATAAATCTCGATAATTACGGAGATGAGAGTGATACGGGGGCTGATACCCAGACTTGGAATACCCGGAGATGCTTCATGAATCGCACAATGATTTCTCGCTAGCCCCCGAACACATGAAAATCAGAAAGTCTATAGTTTCTCCTTTCAACCGTCGGGCAATCGAGAACTTGTGTCTAATGTACAGCAAAGGCCTAAAGCTAACCACTAACCTTTTCTTAAAGAAAAGGTACGTGGTGCACTATAGGAATTTGAAATACTACCTTTCCCTCTGCATGGTCCTCAAGAAAATACACAGGGCGATCAGTTTTAAGCAAGCGCCCTGGCTGAAACCTTACATCGAGTTTAATAACAAGAAACGGCAAGCGGCCACTAACGATTTTGATAAAAACCTCTACAAACTGGTGAATAACTGTATTTTCGGTAAGAATACAGAGAACAAGCGCGAGAGACACAACGTCTTGATAGCAACGACGAAAGAGAAATCCATCAAGTACGTGTCTCACCCAGGCACCACGAGTTTCACTTCTCTTAGCGATGATTTGGTAATTTTGACACACGCAAACATCATCTTGAACAAGCCCACCGTGGTTGGTTTTAGCGTCTTGGAATTGTCAATGTTACTAGTCTACCGGTTTCACTACGACCACATGATGAAAAAGTACCGACCGGAGAGATGTAAACTCCTAGTCACGGATATGGATAGTTTGTGTTATTCGATAGAAACAGATGATATTTACAAAGATATGAAAGAAGATGCGCCGTTGTTCAACACATTGGACTACCCCAAGGATCATTTTCTGCACTCCAACATTACCAAAAAAGTATTGGGGAAACTGAAAGATGGGAGGGCGGGGTGCCCAGTTTGTAGGTTTAAAGTCGAAGCTCTACAACGTTTTACAATCGGATGGGAAGAACAAAATGGCTTGCAAAGTATTAAGAAAACAGCACAAGTGGTGCACGAAACGTACAAAAATGTGCTGTTTAATAATAGTGTCGTGAGAACTCTGGAGTCTTACATTCGATCGGAGGCGCACGAACTAAAAACTGTCACCATCAACAAGTTGGCTTTCAGTTCCTACGACAACAAGAGATAAGTCTGTGACGATGCAGTCGGAACTCTTGCTAATGGGCACGTGAATTCACTTAAACTATCTATATTATCCATCCAGCTGTTGTACTTGGAGTCATAGCCCTTCCATTTAACGAAATAAAGCATTTTTCCATCTTTCCCCCTCTTTTTACGTAATGCTTGATTCACTAGAAATAAATCTGGAATTTGGGTTTTTTGAATTACCTGTTCGTAGAAACCTCCGAGCACCGATTCACCAGCCTCGTCCTTCAAAAGGTACGTAACTGGTTGGGTTTTTTGCACTTTATGGATCGTGAATACTTCGTTGGTAAAATTTTGCAAATATCCTTTGTCGAAAATTTTTTTAACCTTAGAAATCCTGAATTTATTTCCTATGGCGAACTTGGGTTTCTTTAGTTTCTTGGGCTAGTTCGTCTCAGCAACGGTTCGTGACGTCTGGTTACTTCCCTAGGTTTCAGTTTTGTGGTGGAATGAACCGTGCCGTTGTATTGAACTCGTTGATAATGTGTATCCACTTGTAATTCCCCTGCCTGGTGAATTTTTTCCACATTCGAGTTTTCAGCGTTCTGTTGAAACGTTCAACCACACTCGCTTTCTTCTTCTCAGTGTACGTAGAGTACGTGTTGATGTTATGGCGCCTAAGTAGCGCTTTCAAGTCTTTATTGCAGAACTCACTACCTAAATCGACTTAAAAATTTTTAGGGGCGGTCGCTCCTGAGAGTATCTTCTTGAAATCTTCGGTAAGAACTAGACCGGCTTTAGATTTAAGAGGAATGGCCCAAACAAACTTGGACATGACGTTAATGCAAGTCAGTAGGTAGTTAAATCCTTTATTTAGCCTAGCGTATGGTATCATCACCACCAAGTCAGCCTGCCATAGATCGTTTAGGCCCAGTACAATCACCTTCCGTCTCGGAAAATTTTTCCGCGTTGGTTTGTGAAGTTCGTTTACGAGTTGATCCATTTTTGTTATTTCCCATTCCGAACCTGAGTTTTGTTTTCATGATTTTCTTAACGACGGAAGCGGCTAGTTTTTCCCTCCATGCCAGAGATGGATCCTCTCTCACCCTTTGAGCTTTTGAAATTAGAACTTCATCGGCGCCATGGCGATCTTTTAAGTCCGAGCTTTCGGCATAAGCTATATCGCGTTTTTTTGCAAGCTTAGTAGTTATGATCACTAAAGTGTCTAGTATAGTGATACAGCCTAACAGAGCCCCATGCTTTTTGGGTATCACATTTAAATCCTTGGGAGGGGTGGAGCGTGCATCTAGGGTCTATTGGTCGGCCCATGTGCACCTAGGATCAACATTTTCCCTCCCTTGAACGTTAGATACCCGCCCCATATCCCTGCCGCATCTATGCATCTACACTTCAGCACAAAGTTGGGTCTATCGCTTGGCCCACGTGCACCAAGGGTCTATGTTTTCCCCATTGAACGTTAGATACCCGCCTCATATCCCTGCCGCATCCGGGCGTCGCCCGCCCGGGATAACTGTTTCCTCCAGGTGACTAGTACACTTCAGCACAGAGTAGAAGTAAAAACTAGGAACGCGTTCTTGGCTGTTGAATCCCACCCTAGCTGAAAAAAAAAGTAGAAAAGAAAACAAAATGGAAAAGATTTGTATCTGTTGTTACAGAAAGCCGTAGCGCACACACCAAGGACAACCAGTTTTAAACCTATATGTTGTTATTTCAAAGGTCTACCGTGAGTGACAGATCACGTATATCAGTTTGCAGCTGTAATATCGGCGATTAACTACAATAGAGAGAAAAGAAAGAAAACTAAAAGCATTATTAGGAGGGAAAGAAAGAAAAAAAACATAACAACAGAATGTAGTTAATCACCTCGTCGCGTTCACGGGCGGTCGGCCCAGGACTTTGAGGAAGCGTTTTTGGGTCGGCACTTTCAGGCGAGTAAGTGGGGGCACAAGGTAGCAGGCGGGGGATGAGTGTGTGGCCCCCACAGACCGATCTCCTGCACGAGAAGGATGTCGGAGGTTAGGCATGAAAAACCAATTTTAATAAAAAAGTCAATAAAAAAAAAGCGTGTTAAGTTCCCTAGTATACGAAACACACAACTCACGAGACGCGATGGAGGATAAAAAAATATCCAAGAGTTGATAGTTAGTGAGCTGTGTTGACAGTAGCTATCCCAGAACAGAATGAAGTAAGCATCTCGTCCAAAATTGGTAAGTCTAAAATTGCTCGGGGCTATAATACGAACAATCCCGCCCCCCAACACGGTGGTCTCCCCCTACGGCCCTCAGACCTCTGAATTGCGTACACAGAAATGACAAGAACGAATGACTATTGTAAAAAGACCCAATCCGTCACACGTTTTTGTCCATTAACGTAACGGTATATGGGCCAGAGGTCGTGAGGTTAATACTGTTATGGGCGTAGGAATGTAGTTACGACATTTATCGGCTATTAACGATTGTCAAGAGAGCGTGGGACCCCTTCAATTAAAGCAAAATAATCGTTCCTCCCTCTCAATTCGTCAAAACAAAAAGTGACGGGCTATATGTAAGCTGTCAGTACTGTCAAAAAACGATGTGTAGTTAACGTCTCGCGACCTAGATGTCTAGACAACCTACCTATTATATATACGTTAAACCTTTCGTATAAGCCCTTTAACCCGAAAAGACAAAAAAACGGGCTAACCACCAAAAAAAAAACACTGCCTCGAGCGAAATGGGCGGCCACATCGTGACGTAGTACACCCCTCGCAATTGCTTGAAAGTCGTCACATGATTCGAGCCGTGCAATGACCAACGGTACTATGAGACTAACCAATCGAAGAAATGACCCGAAATAGAGTACCTACAGTCGCAGCGGCCACTAGGATCCCGAGAGGTGTTCAGACGGCCAAAGGACGACCACACTTGCATCGTATTCATTTTTCACCACGTGATCGTGAACTATCATGAAAAACGGCGTGTTCTTTGGCCGCGACAACCACCAGCCGTGCAACCTGGTCGCTTAGTGCGAGGGCAGCCTTAATGTAAGAGCGTACGAAAAGAACCGAACAGGATTTGGTGGACAGAGCTTCAACTAAAACAATGCAATTTACCAAATTAAAAATTGCGTGACGAGCGCCAGAAAACATCAACTGTTCGTCGAATCACCAGTTCAGTTCGAAAAAGGTAAGTGGTTATAAATTTAAAAAAAGAAGACAAGTTAAGCTCTTTTGTCAATTTTTCATTAACCTGCTGCTTTTTTTTTTTTTAATTTACGGTTTAACAATCCGAAAAAGCGAGTTAGTCTACTCAAGCAATACTCACCAGAAGAAAAGATAGGCCTTTTTACTTTGTAGCCTACGTGTAGGATAGACGACATTAAAGGCGGTTTTTTCGTTTTCTCTTTTTATTTTACATACGTATAGGAAAAAGTAAAAGGGCAACCGTAACGATAAATAGAATTCCCCATCAACACTTACTTTTCTTGGAGTAGAAATAAATCTACAAATCACAGAATTTCATGGAAATATATATTCAACTAAGACATATATATCACACCAGGGTCCGCTTGCAAGTGGGACCCCAAGGCGAGTAGTAATATTAGACTACACTAAGCCATATTTATCTATCGAGTAACAATTTCGTTAAGGTCTGTTGAATTTTCACACAATCGCCAATTTGTTAAAATACTACAGATTTGAATTAAGTTAAAACTTTTAAAAGCGAGGGTTTTAAATGCACACATTTTCTGCAAACAATGTTGTTGTACTGTTTAGATTATGAAAACCTTACCGTTGTATTCAATCTTAAAAAGTAAAAAAAAAAAACATTGCAGTAGCTTGTTACGAGTTTTATCATCAAAAACTGAAATCATGTGTCCTAAAAGAATGTTAGGGCTACGACTTTCACCATCGAGGGAGATTAAAAAAACTAACCAACAGAAATATCATTTTAAAGCCACTATAGATATAGATAAAGTCGGAATTGGGCTTCTTTATACTTTACTATCGATCAGTTCTTAGCCGCTTCGTTAAAAAAATCAGTCAGGCCTAATTCAGACTCTAACCTGCTAGCTTAAGATATTTTACGAAAAGTCAAATCTGACCGAATTTCAGGTTAACAGAATTTAGTGAAGTGATGTAAATTTTGTTAGTTGTGTAGGCGTTACAATATGTTTTTCACCTCCAGACAGTCCTTGCGTCCTCAAAAAGTACTGTTTTCAAACATTACAACTTTCGCATGTATATCAAGACCTTAGTACAGTAAAGGTCCAACCAATGGGGGCTTTTTGTTTTCTGCACCACGAGGTAAAATAGGCTATCGATGGCGCACTTATAACAAGTTTTCCTCTTCATACCCCAAGAATTTCAACCATTGTTGAATGGTTAGATCCGTAAAAAATATGTTTTAAGATTGTGAATCTAAAAGCCTAACAATGTTCGAGAATGGCTTCAAGTTAGCAAAGTTCTAATGTACTAAGGAAAAAATTAGCAGTGTCCTAAAAGAACCTCAGTTTTTAGAATAGAGTCTAAAATTCCCTGTATGGGAAAAATAAGTGTACGTTTTAATAATCTTAATCGTCATCACGTTAGGATCCTTAAAAACTCAGAGCATTATATATCATAGCGTATGTGTAGACTATAACTGTCTTTTTTTAAAACATATTTCGGACTGGTTCTCACCCTCCTCATCTTTTTAAAAGGTATAAAACACAAGGTATTTTTACACTATACACAATAATCGTCTTTTATAAACATTGTAAAAAGGCTGTTTTCCGAGTGACTTCAAGCCCAGCGACTTTTTAACACTGCCTATTCGTCAAACAGACTAACAGTTGACAGTAAAAAATTACGAGTGGCATAGGCTGCTGGTGGTAAAAAAAAAGTGTTGCATTGCCAACAAGTTGTGTACTGAGAGGCCTTTTAGCAACAAAAAAAACTAATGTGAAATAAGAGGACTTATAACTGCCCTTCAAAATGAGGTACGCAAACAACTTGTTTTATCCTGAGTTCGTTATTTTTCAGTTAGCCTAGAGATGAACAGAACCTTCCGTCTAGCCTAGGTCATTTTTTTTTTGCAACTAAAATCATGAATAAAAATTTGATAAAAACGTCTGATACAAACCCAACACGTGTAACTCTTGAACCACTACTGAAGAGGTCTGTGCTACACAAATAAAGCACGAAACATTTTTCAGCTCGAGTGGAGATCTAATTTTTTTTTCTACAAAAGGAATCAGTGTAATAAAAAAAATGGTGTGTATGATAAAACAGTTCAAGACATGTAAGTTCACTGGAAACAATCTACAACTACTAAAAAGAGGGTCGGCCTGTAAACCTAATTCGAAACGATTTGTTATAAGGCTGATCGCTTGAGAAACTTTAAGTTGAATCTTTTTGGAAAATGTCTTAGAGTTCCACTAAAAAACAAGCACAATTCATAATGCAATGAAAAAATGTTGCTAAATCTGGTTGTAATAAAATTCCGTCCGTGTCAAATCGTTAACGCCTACTTCCAAGACCCCTTCAAAACCTACAGAAAATTGTAAAGAAAACCTGTGAAAAATTATTGACTGTTTGTAGACCATAGTATAAAACTCGGAGAGATATCTTTAAAAAAAAATATGTAAATATAACGAAATAACTAAATACATCGAAAATCAGTACAGAAAAGCCTTATTTTCAGCCTACAACAAACTGTTGACAGTACCATTATGAGTGGTGAATGTTTGCGATATATGTAAGATGACTCAGCAAGTCATACAAAGTTTGATACCAAATGGTGTCGACCCTTGTGCAGTGCTTGGTCGCATTGTTCGTGGTTTATGTGTTGACTTCGGTTATCTTTTTCCAGGGTAAATGGAACTAGCTAGCCTGTGCAAAAATTACTCTAGGTATAATAACAGCAAGGCAAGGTTGAATTTTACCAAATTGGCGGAATTTAATTATTTTTTTTTTATGTACGCGGTGTTTTTGCTGGTTTCAGTCACGTACCTTGTGTTATTAGTTCATGGGAGTGCAATATAATTTTTCATTGGTTTGCTTCAATTTTGGTATACAAAAAATAAGAGAGCCAGTGAATCAATCCAGCGTTCGCTCGACTTCACTGTTTGGTTCATGTTGTTTAGGAGTCCTCTCATCATTTTTCGTTAATATTTTCTTTTCAACAAGCATTTCGTAGTCAGCATGACTACATTTGACGTTGCATTTCGGACTATCAGTCTTCGTACACAATAATTGTCGATACCAGTAAGGTTATTCAGTTATGCCTTGATCGATTGTCTTTGGTGCATTTGTTTTAGATAGTGATAAAGGCTGGTATATTATTTTTGTCTACAACATTGTTAAGTACAATAGTAATTCGTAGTGGGGGGGACAAAATGGTTCGTTCTAATACTATTTCGATGTGTAACGATGTTATCAAGTAACGACGGTGTATGTTGGCGGTCTAGCTGTCACCCTGACTTTACTGTGACTCGTAGGGCGACTGCTTGCTCATCAGGCTAGAAGCACAAAAAATTACAAAAATTATCCAAAAACGTACGTGACTTGTAGAAAGTTCACTTTTAGACGTACTGATGCCCACAACCCCCATACCAAAGTTAGAGCCTGAGACTAACTACAGCAGTGGGCCGTTCCTCGCCCCGACTGAAATCATTAAAAGGTTATAATACTATATGTTACAATATTCGTCCAGCCATCGTGCTTAACGGTTCAGTTCATTCGTTAATCCAGGTTGCTTACGTTTGAAGACTCCCTGCCTAACAGGTTTGCACTACAGTGCTCCTGCTTCAGGCTCGTGCCAATGGATTGGAGTTGTGGTTTATGGCGAGCATCAAAAAAGTTTACAACACGCACAAATCGAATATATTACTCAGTCATCAACGCTCACAATTGCGATAAAAAAAAATGTGTAGGTCGTGAGAGCCCCTTGAGTGACCAGGACTGGGTAGCATTGCAGGGCCCTGTTGATGGCTA